>JASAND010019515.1:0-16576 GCA_030248195.1 Trissonchulus latispiculum | reverse complement strand
AGTTACGTATTGCTACTATATGTCACGATAGAGAAAAGCTAGAAACTTGCTTTAAAAAGCAAAAATGTGAAGCTCGATGAGATCTTTCGAATGAATATAGCCATAACTGTATAGTAGCTGCCAAACGTTCAGAAATGGGGAAAAACCACTCTGACCGGAAATCTCGAATTTTTGAATCGGGATTGCGCGGAGGGTGTTAGAACGCTAAAAGAACTTATTTCGGAAAGTTTCATCAAATTTCATCTTGATTTGCGCCGCCAAACAACAATATGTGCCCAAAAGGAATCACCACCTTAAACGCACGAAAAATACAATTTGAGGTACGCATGGCTTTTTTAGCAACGTTTGCACAATGATTTGAAAATTTTAAATTTGATGACACTAGAATGCCCAGATCAACTGCCTCCCTATAGCACGATAATTCAACTGACCTGACCACAATGTATACTTAGGTAATTCCAAGCTTGCATTGTCACACACTAAGACAAAACATTTCCGTATTGCAACAGACATAATTGCCATTTCGTAGACCATTCATATAAGCTATCAAGATCAGTCTGCAACTCTACGCTAGAAGCAGTACAACGGTCAAGAGTATAATAAATTTAGACATCGTCGGCAAATAGAGCTATATTATCATATTTTATACAATCAGGTAGATCATTTATATAAATCACAAAAAGAACCGGACCTATAACAGATCCCTGTGGGACCCCCCACTAGTTACTGGGCAGTCACGAGAATACTCACCGTTAACAGATACTACTTGTCGTCTAGAGCATAGAAAATTTGTATCCAATTTAACAGTTTACCTCCAACACCATAGCTTCTCAATTTTTGTAGTAATTTGCGATGAGAAACTGTGTCAAAAGCTTTAGTAAAATCAATATAGACGGCGTGGACACTCTTACCAGCAGATCTAGCTTTATACCACCGGTATGTGGTGTCTAAAAGGTTTGAAATTGTAGATTTTTTAGGAAGGAAACCATGTTGAAGTTTATAAATCAGTTTATGTTCCATTAAGAAATCCAATATCTTATCTTTAATAATTTTTTCAAAAACTTTACAGATAACAGATGTTAAGCTAATTGGTCTGTAATTTTCAGGTACAGAACTGTCCCCCTTCTTTTCATAGACTGGTACAACTATTGCGTTTCGCCAGCTTTCAGGCAGAGTGCCGGTCTCCAGCGAAGTGGTGAAAATTTTGCAGAGAGGTTCAATGACTGTAGTATCAATATTTTTTAGCAAAACAGCTGGGATTCTGTCAGGACCAGAAGAGAATGTAGGTGGTAATGACTTTAGAATCTTTAAAATATCTAACTGACTGAAGTTTATGTCATTCAATGAATGCTCAGTCCTACGTGGAAAAAAGGGTATATTACTGTCGTCTACAGTGAAAACAGAAGAGAATTGATCTTGCAGAGCTTCTGCTTTTTCTTTGTTTGAACTATAATTTATATTTTCCTTGCACAATACTGGTAAGGAACCTTTCGATGACAATTTAGAATTAACAAAATTATAGAACGTGCTGTAATTTCGTGAATTCAGTATATTTCGTTCACGTAATTCGACTTCATCATTTGCGAGCTTTTTAGCCGTTTTTGCAGCCAACTTGTACTTACGTAAATCTACAATATACTTAGTACGCTTATATACTTTCCAAAGACTATTCTTTCGCCTATAAGCAGTAACAGTTTTTCGTGACCATTTATGCCTATTACACTTCACCCCCAGTTTACGTTTAGGCACATACAGAAATACAACATAGTCTATTACATTACAGAAGGTATTCCATATATCATCAACAGAAATATCATTAGCAAACAGGCTATCCCAATCCAGGCTGCCTAAGAAGTTATTCATCGCAACATAATTAGCCTTTGCAAACGAAAAGGACGATACGGAATTCGTTTGTTGCTCATGGGATATATTTAGATTGAACGAGATTTGGCAATGATCGCTAGTGGGTCGACAACAGACATGTGCAGGAGGGGCAGTTTTGGGGGGGTGATGGGGCCGAAAAACCGGATTTTTCCGGTTTTGTACCGGAAAAATCCGGATTCTGGGGGGGGGGGGTGAGGGACCCCTCTGGGGGGGTGAGCTCAGGTCTGGGGGGGGTGAAAACCCCCCCCCCCCAAGCACCCGGAGGGTGGCCAAGGGAAACATTTGTGCCTAACATTTCATCATAAGTTAAAACAGGGTCTAAAAGTGCATTACCTCTCGTGGGTGACATAACTTTCTGTTTTAATCCCTTCTCAAAGAAACATTCTAAGAAGTTAGTATATCTGTTAACCCAGGTAAATTGACCGCTATAAAGACAGAATACATAAGGGATATTTAAATCTCCAGTCAACACAATGTCACTTTCCGCGTTCAAGCCAGACATAAATTGATAAAAGTTATCATCAGTTGCGATTGGTGAGTTAGGTGAGCGATACACTAGTATACATAAAATCTTTGAATCATGGTGAATGATGAAAACAGCAACTACTTCAATGTAGCCGTCAGAACAGTGAGAAAATGAGAACTGACAATGTAAGGACTTTTTGATTAAAAACATGCAACCCACCATGGCCCTTAAGTTTCTGTCTTGACGAAAAATGAAATAGCTTGGATTCCAACAGACAGAACTGTCCAAATGATCAGGGTTTAGCCATGTTTCTGTTATGCCGACAATGTCTAAGTTTTGATTATCAAGAAGTAAATTCAATTCAGTAATGTTTGTCAGACTTTGAGAATTAAAGCATATGCAAGATATTTGCTTATGCGTTAGCAAAACAGAGTGGATTTTACCGTTAAAAATAGGATTAGGGCCAGTTACTGGTTTGTTGGATTTGGAGAGTTTGGATTAGATAGGTTATTAGAATTTGAGGTAGAGTTAGTACTGGCTTGTATCGGAATAGTGACAATGCGACTACGAAATGTTTTCACAGATTCTCCAAGCTCCCGCCGTCGTTTCAGTTCCATAACCAGCTCTCGTTCACTTTGGCGTTGACGATAAGTTAAATCAGGCCTCACCCAGGATTCGCCAGCTCCAGAAATATCGCTCTTCACGTTCTTATAACCAACCAGAAAGGTTGGACTGGTTCTTAAACTTGATTTTAGTTATCCGAGGCCGCTCCCGGAGACGGGGCGGACGACCATCACGGAAAACGTCGGTCACTTCGGCGGGATCTATCTTGAGTTTGTCGCAGACTGAGGAGACAAAGGCCGTTTCGTCGACATCATCGTTTTCAGGTAGTCCCACAAGAACCAAGTTATTCTTTTTCCCTTCAGCTTCAATAGCTTCAGCAGCAGCATCAGAAGCTGTTTTGGCAATAGTAGAGGCGACCTTCTCCAGAACAGCAGCAACAATAACTGAAATAGTGTCCTCGGAGAAGGCTAAGGGAGGATGATTTGCCGATTGAACGCGGAGCTGATTTTCAACAGCAGAAAGCCGCTGCTCGAGAGACGTAAGACTAGATTTGCAGGTTGGACACATGATGTTTACAATGTCGCTAGGAATCTTCATCAGCTGGTTATACTGGGAATCGGTCAGGCCCAGACAGCGGGAATGCAGCTGACCCCCACAACGGGAACAAGACATAGTATAATCGGAGGAGCCAATAGTACCATCGCAAATTTTGCAGCAGGATTTCAGTTCCTGAGAGTTTCTGGGAGTTTCGGCTAGGTGCCATGCTGAATAGTTAAAAATATGTCGTAGTAGGCAATGCAGATGTAAATAAAGAAATAATATGCGAAATCAAATAAGAACCAAATCTGGAAAGTTAAGATCAAAAGATACAGATCGATGCAGTTAATTCCGGTAGTTAGTAACCGAAAAGGAAACCAAGTAAGAAGTCAGTTAGGCTAATAAGCAATATAAAGAAACGGAATAAATGACAGTCGTTAAGCCAGAAAAGGAATGGCTAATATAATGAAAGATAGAGCGCAATGATAACCCAACAGCAGATGACCCGCCCTCTTCTGGGCAGGGCCCCCTGAAACACTGAATCAAATGGGTTAAAACGAGGGAGGGATTGGGGGGTATCCCCCCCAAAATTTTCGACCAACTTTACCTCCACTATGGCTACCCCCTCCCCCAACTTTTTCTCAAAGTACACCTATGCTGGGTGGGGGGTTTCCGCCAAAATTCCCAAAAAAACCCTAAATTTTCGACTTTTTTTGGCATTTTTGGCCACTTTTTGGCCAAAAATCGGGGGGGGGGGCCTAACTAAACTGTGACTGTGACTAAAAATAGGGGGGGGGTCGCGAAAATTTGTCAATTTGCTGGGGAGGGTGGGTCCCCCCCGCCCCCCCCAAAAACCGAAGCCGGCCCCCCCAACTGGGGGGGGGGGGTAGTCGCCATACATTAACACGGGGTCCGATTCTTTTAGGGGGGTCTAACCCCGACCGGCGAGGGGTCTACCCCTAAAAACATCCGAAATTTTATGGGGGTCTGCCCCGAAATTAGCAAAAATTGCGAATTTTTAACGCTTTTGACCCAAAAGTAGTAAAAAATGACAAGTTTTAGCGAATTTTAAGAAATTTTCTTAAGCAATCGCTAAAATTGCTAAAAATTACCAATTTTCAGTGAAAATCGCTGAGGGGTCTGCCCTTTTTTGCTTTCTAGAAGAGAGGGTCTGCCCTTTTTTCCTTTCGCTGAGGGGGTCTACCCGTTTTTTGTCGGTCTGGGAGGGGGTCTGCACCCCCCCATTCCCCCCCCCCACGTTATCCTATGGTAGTCGCGTCGAAGGCGCGAAAATTGGGCCAAAAGGGTAAATTTGGCAAAATTTTTTTAAAAAGTTCAAATTTTTGGCTAACATGTTTATTATCGCGAGAAATACACGTTCATAACGGTTTTATGGACTTCTAGACTAAATATTAACCTCATTTTCTACTCAGAAACATGTTGGATATCAAGTTTTCGAGTTTAAAAACACTGTCTAATGTTAAAATTACTTAATGATTTTATGTTTTTCGGCATTAGCAATGGCTGAAATTGCTATTTTTGGCATAAAAATAGAAAAATTTTTTGGGGGGAGGTTTGGGGGGGTCTAAAAAGGGGACCCCCGAAATTCCGGGGGAGGGGGCCGGGGCCCCCCCAACCCAAATCCCCGTTACACCTATGCCCTCCCCCACTTTTGGTTACCCCCCCCCCCGAACCCCCCCCCAGCACTTTTTGGGGTCAAAAAGTTAGCTAAATTTTGCTAAAAAATGGTCATTTTTGAAAAAATTTTCTCAAATTTTGACCATCATTTAGTTTGCACCGCCCATGTAGCACGGCAAATCTTGAGATACTCAGGAATTATGCACGAATTATGTACAGTTGCCGGATTATAATTTTAATTTTTGCACACTAGTGTAAAGTTTTGGCCCCAAGGACTAGATAATTGGGCGACCAAACCACTTTACCGGGGTGCTGTGCGCTTGAGGCTGGATACGCAACCTGGACTTGGAGATAGTTCCAAGCCGACCTCGACAAGCCTCGCCAATTAGAACACCAGAAAATCCGTGAAACTTAAGCTCAACCCCACTAAATTACCCCAAATCTAGACCCTAATGTACCCTACCTACCAAACTAAACAATCTAAAACTTAGCTACAAAACACAAGGCCAAGTGGCCGTATTATAATATTTAATATGAATCGGAGGGGGGAATTAAGAATATGAAATGAAATACAAGACTTACAAGTAACTGTTTCAGGCCTGGACAGGAATCATTGGTACAGAGCAGACAAGGCAAATTATATATATATATATATATATATATATATATATATATATATATATATATATATATATATATATATATATATATATATATATATATATATATATATATATATATATATATATATATAGCAGCAGAAATAATAGAAACCGTTTCGCCCCGAATGAATTTAAAGGGGAACTCCCGTCCCACCTATTGCCAGATGAGAGGCTCTTTACTCTCCTAACCCGGATTTCAAGAACGCTCGGGAGCCCCAATTCAGAGAAGACGCAGGATATAACATAAACTTTAGGTAGGGACCGCTTGAAAAGAAACCGACTGCTCACTCGAAAAGACGTGACAAGACTGATGAAAAGAACACTGGAGGCAGCCATAGTGATTACGAAATCACATGACATGCCTCCAACCAATAGAATTTAAAGAAACTTTTGAGAGAGAAATTTAGGCGTTACTAAGGATATACATGATCTATCTTTGCAAAAACACCAACAATTGCATTATTTCGACTACAATTTGTGGGCTATCGGGGCAATTTTAACAAAAACAAGATACATAAGCTCGGACTAATTTTGAATGAAGAATCTTTTTAAATAATAATAAAATATGACAGTAGGGCATCACCGCCCTACTGTACATGACCCCAGGGCTTACCGCCCGAGCTCCTGCGAGGGAACCGGCAGAAAACCCAATTTTGAAACCGGAAAGAAATTTTAAGAAACCAGAAAGAAGGGTATGGCCATACATATGTAGAAAAAAACAAGTAAGAAAAATAGAAAAATGCCACAGAGAAATAAGTAGTCGAAACGAGTAGTAGAAAAGAAAAAATTTTGCGAGGCAATACAGGTATGGAACCATCCCCGGATCCAACTAAACAGGCGCTTGGACTAAGGTCAATCACGGGTGGAGCGCCAGAGGACCGTCAGTTATGTAATCAGCCGGAATTAAAGCGAAAAATTTTATAAATTGAAAAGGACCGGATAGGGTGCCATTGCGCGGCATAGCGAGATCACCCTGAGACAGGGGAGCGCTCGCCTCACGACATCAAATCACCTCGATGGTGGGCGCAGACTCACGAAGAGACTACGATGCCGTTATAGTGCCCATGGCGACGCAACTATCAGATGGCAGGGAGGCATATGCCGCCGACCCCTCCAGTTTGGTAAGTGTAATTTTAGGGGTAGGGTTCGTTGGGACAACTACGATTTGCGCCCGCAAAAGTAGAATTTTAAGTTAAGGTGTGGTGACCGTACTAAAGGGAATTAATAGGGACCTTTTTGTCCATCCCCGGACGCCCCACTGAGCTAGTAACGAGAAATTTTGAACAACTAGAAAATTTTGGTTAGACTTTTAGGTTAAGTTTTTGGTACTTTTTAGGAAATTTTGACAAAACACAAAACAACACAAGAACAAATACAAGGTACATAGTATATATACATAAGACACAAGAAATCACCCGCATAGTTATGGCTAGACTTTTTAGGAAGTAACTAGCTAGGTAGAATTTCCTCTATTTAAAAGGTTAGAATTTAAATAAGGAATCTAAGGTTTAGATAAGAATGCGTGGAAAGATAAAATTTTAGTAGTTAGAGAGATCGTTTTAAAAGATAAGTAGTTAAAATTAGATCGTTTTGAGATAAAGGTAAAACTTTGGTAGGAATGATTAAAGCAACGTATTATGACTAATAAATGACTAAAAACACAAAAATACCAGTTTCATACATAATATACATGACACCTAACGTCTCTGTCGCACTATCCAATCTTATTCTGCGGTGTCTTCTTTCTTCTGGGGATGGAGTAAAGTCACTAATCGGGATAGGAATCACAGTTAATATGGCAGTCATAATAGGGAATGGCGTAATTGAGCAATATAAAGTCCAGTTGAGGTAGAGTCAAGGCTGAGAATCATAGTAGAGGATCATGAATAGGATCATAAGTAGAGTCATAATAGAGTAGTCATGGATCATAGGATCAGGAGGGAAGGAGAATAGTGTTGCGGACTGGTAGGTACCAACCAATGATTGGGACAACATCTTCCGTTGTTTCTTCATTGAGGTACTGTTGAGTTGTCGTCACCGCCGATGTTGAGGCTATGAGGTTCATCCGTCGAAGATTTTTACCATAGGAAGGAGCCAGCTGGTCAACAAAGCATCACCGTTCTGGACCTTTATCCTACCCATCGCCGGGCAGGCCCAACCCATCTCCGGGCGGGAGGGGAGAGTACTAGGCTTCGCCATGCCTAGTACTCGTTGAAGATTGGACTGTGCTTATCCAGAGACAGCCGTTGGTGGGCCTTCTCTGGATGCGCCGGGTCGTACAGCAAGGGCCCATCGCAAGTACAGTACGTATTGTCCTTCTGGCCGGGAGGTTCCAGGCCCTCAATGTATACGCCAGTTCTATTAACCGGGAGGCGCAATCCCGCCGCTCTCATACGCTTTGGCGGATCTAAGGCGGACATCTTTGCCAAAGAAAGGCGGACATAACCCGTCCGTCTGGTAGTGCTGGACGGCATTCTCCATGCGCATCCGAATCACCTCCAGAAAGTCCGCATGCTCCTGTGGACTTATACGAGTCTTAGTCTTCCAGTCCGCGAAGAAATCCTGCGGACCGCCTTGGGTGAACCATAGGAGCAACTCCGTCCACAGGTTACCCGCGATGCTATGACCCTGAAAGATCTTTTGCAGTGAATACAAGTCAGGGTACTGCTGGGGCGGAACCTGCGCCAGCGATGCGACAGGCAGCCCTTGGAACGAGGGCATAGCGGGTTTGAAGCCCCAGAACTCCTCGCCAGTTGCCTCCGCAAACAGGCATAGGATGTTATCCAATAGAAAGGCGCGCAGTGTTGGTGACTGATAGAAATAGTCCCAAAGCACGCGATACAGGGTCCGTACATTGTGACCGGCCTTCCAGCCATTATGCCATGGCGAGTCCGGGGGATCACGCAGGCGTCTGGTGACTTCCACCTTTAGGACGCGACCGGGAGTATTGCCATGATGATTAATATAGCACTTGACGTCAGATCTCTTGTAATAATGCGCTTTGCGGAATTGGTACCCATGCTCCGGGTCCGGGAACAGCAGGGTCCTATGCTGCCGTAGGGTGAGTCCACCCGGTACGGGATGCATAAAAGAGACCTCAAAGCCTTCCCCCTTATAGGGGAAGACAAAGTCCGTTTCGGAGACGTCGACTATCCCGTCGAGTCCAGGCTGGTACCAGTTAGCGAACGCAGATCGGACCGCCTCCCCTCTGTTGATCGTGTCAGCAGCGGCGTAATATACGTCCTTATACGCCCTATAGCCAGGACGGGAGAAAATGTGGTCATAGGGGGTGAGCTCCGGAAGGATGCGTCCCATCACTTGGGCATGGGCCAACTCACGAATGGAGGCATACTCGGTAATGAACAAATAAGGTTCCGAGTCCTCCGTCGGCGGCTTATTAATGGCAATGAAGTGCCATGTAGCCGAACAAGTTCTTGGCCCACGCACAAGCAGTTTATCACCGTCCGGTGAAGGCTCATTGTCCTCAATCGGGACATATGGAGCCCACTGTGGGAATTTCTGCTGAAGGAAAGCACGGATCTGTGCAATGTCCATTAAAGTAACCGTGACCGCCCGTTCACTCAATGGAGTGAACCAATCCGCAATAACCTTGCGGGTGGCAGTCAAGGCTGGGTGGGGAGTATTCCTACCCGGAATAGCCGGAATTTCGCTACAGATCCATTCATTCCAGAAGTTCTTGTAGTAGACGCAGGGTTCCCTTTGTACCGGGACGCCTGCTACCTCATCCGGCAAGGGCGCGGATAGAGTAAAGCGCGGATATTGCGCATCCATGCTACCCTGCAAAGCAAAAATCCCGGTCTGGTTTTCCTTTGCTAAGACGTATTGTTCATACAATAGTTCGCGAAATGAAGGGAAGTTAGCCGGGCTTCTTCCAAGGAGCGCACCTGGTCCCCATTCACCGGGACTGTAGGGACGACTGCCATAGCTGCCGCTTTCCGCTTCTTTTTGGACCGAGTGCGAGAGCGTGATGTACGTGCCCCAGTCAAGGGCTTCGGCTCCTCCTTTGGTGGATAGCCAGTACGGTCAGTGGAGAGGCTATGCCGCCTCTTATCACCTGGGACCGCGCTTTGTGCTGGCCCAGCAGGTGGTGTGTCGCGCGAGCTAGATTCCGTTCGCTGCGTAGATGGTCCAGCCTGACGGTACTGAGCTGTAAGCCGCGCATTCTGCCACAAGGCAGAAGCAGGCGACTGATATGACCGTGGCTGTGGCTGTCCCGTAGGAATAGGAGGCAACGTACCAAAACCTGTACCCGGTTGAGGTGGACGTTGCTGAGCCGTATATGCCGCGGCTCCAGCCTGGAACGGGCCAGAACGGACACCAGCCCCTACAACCGGTCCCGAGGGTGCCTGGGCCAATGTGTCCATTGGTTCCAAGGCAACCTCCGGTTGTGGAGTCGTGCGTGAAAGAGACGTGTCCCTTGACGAGGACGAGGAAGTGGCCCGTCTCAGATCTATACCTTGTATGGACCCGAAACGAGGTGCTCCCGGAAAAACCGGGAACGGGCCGGGCGCAGGAGAAGCAGGCCGAACCGACAATGGGCGATATACAGGTGCCCAACTGCCCTGCTGTTGGCTCACAAGTATAGCAGGGAAAGACCGGATGGCCGCCGTAAGTCTATTTCTGACTATGTGGCTGGCCGACACTGGAAAACTTAAACCACCATACAGGGGAACCATCCATAATAGGCCCCGAGCCAACAAGGTCTCGTCGGAAGACCATCAAATCCGACTGCAAGCGCCAGGCTGATTCCAGCACTTGAGGATCTAGATCGACAGGCATAGTTATCCGGCTGAAGTACTCATCTCCGGGTACCAGCGCATTAACCGACAGCACTACATGGAATGCATGCATCTGGATACTGCCTTGTGCATCTTTCCAGAACATAACCTGTGCCCACCAAGGTAAGCCAGGTGTCCGCTCGGTTAGGACCTGCCAATGGACAGGGCCAAACTGTCGGATCGACTCGAGATAAGCCGTCGGGTCAAAATCAGCAGCTGCCCGATCTAGGGCAGGGCCTACCATATAGACGCGCACCGCATAACCTTGGCTAAGAGGGGCCCAGGCATCAGCCGTGTCCATAACCTGGACATGGTTTTCCCGGACATACCGTCTGGGTTGCCCTTCTTGTTGCATATCAGCAGGTAGCAACGCTGGTTCCTAGTAGTACATAGCAGCAGGAATAAATCTATGCCGGGATGGACCAACATAACCGGCCACTTCGGGGTGGAGCAAGAATCGCAGAAACTGCTCCAGCATAGGTAAGGCAATATCGGGCACACCCTCATATACCGAGGTGTTTAAGCCCAGACGCTGCAGCTCCACATGCGTCGGTAATACCACCTGGTCCGGTTGTATAACCGGTAGCACTGGGGATGGGACATTATACTGTTTGGAGTCAGGGAAAGTAGGGAAGACTAGCGAAGCTAGACTTGGCTGCCGACCAACTACAGCTTCGACTGCTTGGCCTATAGCAGCGGCAGCAGCCTCTTGCGACAAACCCGTCGGAGGTCGTGAGGATGGACCAGGCTGTTGGTGATTCTCCTTCTTAGGCGGAGGCATCCTCTGTTTAACAGGTGCTCTGACCACCGAAGACGTTGATGGTTCCGACGCCGCACTTGCTTGGGATACCGTACGTTTAGCAGGCGTCGGCGGTTTAGGCGGTGGTGGAGGCGGGAGCTCCTGTTGCGAGGCACCCGCTTCGGGTGGCACTGGGTCAGGAACGGACACCAGCAGCTCCGCTGGGTCCATCCAAGACTGAATGGTTGGCCGAGTCTTGGGCAGGGCTTGCTTTGGCGCAGAAGTCTGTACCGGCTTAGGCGCAGCCGCCGCAGGTTTCGGCGCCGGTTTAGGTGGCGCACTCTGTCGACGAGGAGCTCCACCACGTGGAGAGGTACCGCGGCCTCTACCTTGACCGCTCATAGCACTAGCTGGTTTGTGCTGGCACTTGTAAACACCAGACCCGGTGGATTATCGGCCAGCGAAGGAGGTCTCTGTTGGTATTGCTGTTGTCAGCTAGAACCAGGTCCAAACCCTGAACCGGCCGCAAACTGAGCCTGTACTACAGCCTTAGGAGTGGGAGCAGCAGGTGGCTGCTGCTGCGCTGGGGGCGCTGCGGGCGCCTGTTCCGTGTCCGCAGCCGGAGGGACTAGAACCTGAATCTCGGGTTCTTCGCCTTCTTCAAGGTACTCCTCATCTGTGAGGTCCCAACGCGTGGGCTCAGGTTTTTCCGGGTCCTGACGTTGCCGCGGTGGTGCTTGCCGAGGCCCCTGATATCCGGGAGCCAACGGGTGCGCCCAACCGTCATAAGCGGCCAGGGCACTGTTCCAGTCCACGTTCGGGATTCGTGGAAATCGCCACAGGTACCATTGCCGAATAAAATCGACTAATGGCCTATTGATGGCATCGCGCAACCCAAATGCCGGGTTGGCGTATTCACCCAGTCGTCAGTCAAATGACCAAAGGGGTGACTGACGAATTGGAGCATCCGGTTGTGACTCCACGATCTGTGCGATGCGAGTGCGGGCATATTCTTGACCAGCGGCTTGATACCCACCGGTCGCGCTTCTAAGGACGGTGCACGTGTCACCTAACCGGTGAGGACCCATGCCCCTAAGGCGACACCGATTGATCTCCTCTACAACCGAGGGACCAAACGTGATCGCAATGGTGGACAGGGCCGCTACTAGTTTCACCTCAGCGGCTATAAGAACAGCTGCCAGGATTTGAACAACTTCGGCCACCGTGATAACATCGGCCACTGCATATATTATATCCTGATCGTGTGGAATAGTCGGAAACCCGTGCTCACAGCACTGAGCCTCTTTAGGGTCTGGCAGCTTAAAGCGCTTTGCAATAGTTGCCAGCTTAGCGCCAGCATGCTGCTTAACGAAGCCGTCGGTGCCTCGTTTAGTCTCAATTGGTTTGGGCATCACGGTCGTATCCCCACGACCCCATAGATTCCAAACCAAATTCCATAGTTCGCGGACTTCGATCAACCTATTTTCCAGGTTGCGAATTCCGAACGCCTCTGCCAACCGGCGAGCATCTGCCGGTGCGTCCACAGAAGCAAAATAAGTGGACCTGTTGGAATCAAACAGCATAAGGAGCAGCTGTAGAAATGGGAAATAGTCGGTCAAATGGGCTAGGATATAGCTAACTACGATGACGTAGGTATGCGGGCGAGGCGCCCCCTCTGCACGGTTCACAGGACCCGTGAACTGCAGGGTGATCACCGTGGCCTGCTGTGGCTGAAGGAACTGCATACCATTCCCTCCTTCCACGTCCAAAGCCACAATCCGGGCTTCGGATATCATGGTCAAGATATCCGGGAACTGCTGTAGAAATTCGATAAAAGAAGTAATTATTGTCACGTCCGGGTTGTCAACAATGCCCTGGTAGGTGGGCAAAGGGGGTAGAGACGTCGTCTGGGGTCGTCTGTAATGCATGACCCATCGCGTAGGCCGCAGCAGAGAACTCATTATTCAAGTTTTCTTTGTCCTGGGCCACAAGTCGTAGCAACTGTTCGGTATAATGTTGCAAGTGCTCAGCCAATTCATCATAGCGAGCGCGTTGGAATGGGCCAATCGCGCCAACCACCCTAGGTGGAACAACTAACCGTGGTGGCACTGGTGGTGTCGGATCGACCTCAACCACGTCACTGGTATCTGCTTCACCCGCGAAACCGGCAACGGATTCGTCTATCTGTAAAGTAGACGTATCAGCCGTAGAAGGAGACTCCTCCTCCATGGGCTCGGTTGCAGGCTGCTCCTTGTCGGCGCCTGCTATAGCTCTCTCAGCGCTCGGCTCCGAGATTGCTGGCTGGTCACCTGCACCAGGCGCCTGAGCTAGAGGCATAGGCTCATCGGTCTGAGGTTTAGGTACCTCAGACTCTTCTGGGACTGTCTGAGCTCCAGACGCTGACGGACTGTCAGCCACATCAGGCAAATGGGCACAAGATGCTGGCTTCTGAGCATTAGTCTGTGAACGGGTCACCCTAATAGGAGCATAGGTGTCCGCCAGACGAGGCAGTGAGCCAGTCGCTTTCAGCTGACCACTGGACTGAGCCATCTCCGGCTGTCCTGGTGCTGGAGGCGGCGTAGGCAACGCCAATCTGTCGCTGGAATTTGAGAAAACGGAACCTGGGCTAGGTGCTGCTGGTGTGCCCACTCTCTGTAGACGGGCCACATTCTGTTCGAGGCCGGATTCCATAGACCACATTCCGCCAGTAAAGTGCTGGTTAGACCCAGTCTGCACTTGTAGGGGGGACTCATCCGCAGCCGGACGGTCAAGACCTGGTGGCGGGGCGACAGCATCACCCAGGCCAGGTGGTGGGTTCGCCACCACCTCTAGGCCAGGGGGCGGATCTAGTCCCAGATCCTGCCGAATACCCCATGGGTGGCCAGGCTGCTCTGGAGGCACCTGTGCCGCTTAGTCGCCGACCGGCTTCACAAGCTCGTCTTCCTCCTTTTCCGGAGGATTCTCTACTGGAGGCAGGTCAGGGTTATCAGGGTCGTCCATAATCTGGAGCGAATCCCAAAATCTCTCCGATTAAACGGGATACCCTGTATCAGATAAATTATTCAAGTCACCTGGACTTACTGGTGCGGGACGGTTTGGTCGTTCAGGAAAATCTTTGGCTACTGAGAGATGTGAAATGAGAATGAGAATTATTACGAATGAGAAATTATTGCCCATACACTGGCAACCAAAGAAGCGTCAAATCCGGGATCGTCACAAGTAAGGGTAGGCAAATCGTTACCAATCAAGTAATAAGCCAGTAAATTCGCAGCAAAATAAGCACAAATCGAAAATTAAGCCTAAACAGAAACAAAACAAATACATTACCGTGCTCTACCCATTGGCGCAAAAGGGTACCCCCCTTTCTTAAGCAATGGGAAGGGTGCAGGGGCAGGGAGATCATGGTTGATAGCGGGGCTCTCCCACTATCAGAGGGCAGGGGGGGTTAGCATAGACCGCCACCCCGTTTGAAATAGGCAGGTGTGTATACCCACACCCCCAAACTTTGAGTACCAGAGTGCATACAAGATAGAAAAACTACAAAAATGCCAAAGGGGCAACTAAGTGAGAGCATGATTGACGTGCTTAGGTACAGATAAAACACAGACGTAGGGCCCAGAGGCCAGTGCAAGAACCTGAAGTTTGAGTGTGTAGAGCCTAAATAAGATAAAGAACCTAACTAAGAGACCCTAGCTAAGGGTGCATGAGAACCAGGGGGGGAGGCGGTGTACCTAACACCCCTCCTAGAAAAGGAAAACCCCGGGTTTTTAGGATCCTTTTGGTTAGGAGGAAAAATAAATTGAATTAATGGAATCTTAGGGATTTACCACGAAAGGAAGTAGGTATCTTGTAGGTAAGGTAAGCTAAGATAAGTAGGTAAGGAAGTACCCCCCATAGGTAAATTTAGGGGAGAGGGGAAAAGATATTAGGAATAGGAATATAGAAATAGTAGAAATCTATTAGGGAAAAAGGGGAAAACTAGAGTGACAAAGAGTAACTTTGCAACGAAATACCCCCTGAAAAATAACTTTGGATAAATTGGAATGAGTTAAAGTAGATTGGAATCTAAAGGATCCTAAAAAAAGGAGGGGGGACCCCCCCAGGGGAAAAATGAAACCAGAAAAATCATGTCAAAACCCGTACAAAAATACGTATACAAAAAAACCTAGCTAAGCAGCTGCTACAAATGCGAGATACGTCCGGCCGGACGATTTACAGGTACGATAGGCCGTTAAGTACTGGTACTTGGATGTTAGGAATCACCCGGAGGCATAACAAACTAGATTTCAATGACAGGCAACTTCACTGGCTTGTCAACAAAAGGTTTCAAGCGGTTTATATTCACGGTGGTAAGCTCTCCCTGACCTTTCACCAGGCGGATTTTGTATGTAGAGGCTGAGAGCTTTTCCGCGACACGATAAGGGCCTGGGCCTCAGCTTCTTACATAAGCCAGAAGGGACGTTTTTATTCTCGACGTTGAGCATAACCAGAACTCCTGGTTTGTACTCGACTGGGCTGGCTTTCAGGTCATACGTTCCTTATTTACCAGGGCCGCTTCTGCCAGATGTTTGTGTGCAATTCGCCATGCCTCGTCTAACCGAGACACCAAATGGCTACTAACATCGCCATAGTCTCTGGTCAAGTCCCCACTCCGGGACTTGAAAAAGTTATCCTCAGGAAACCGGTAATCCCTACCAGTCATGAGGAAATAGGGTGTTTCCTTGGTAGAGCTATGCACCGTAGCTCGATAGATACACAGACCCCAAGGCAGGTAATCGTCCCAATCGTCCTGGAACCGATTAACATATTTAATGATAAGTCCACGTATTGTCCGGTTGAGCCGCTCAACTACTCCGTTGGTTTGCGGATGGTACGCAGTGGTTCGGTGGCGTTCCGAACCGCTGGCGTCGACCAGGGCAGTCATGAACTTAGACATGAAGTTAGGGCCTTGGTCTGTCAGGATGCACGCTGGTGCGCCCCACCGGGCCACGAAGCCATTAAAGTACCAATAGGCCGTGGTCTCGGCCTGTTCGTTGGGCATAGCAAAGGCTTCTGCGTACCTCGTGAGATAGTCCACGATGGTAAGGACGCAGGTATTATGGCGCTTGGTATATCCATATCCAGTGGCCGTCTGACAGTAACTATATTTCTCAAGGTTGATGCTGGCGAGGACCATCGTTGAACTGGGCATAGGCTTTGCACTTTTAGTATTCCTCAATAGCTATACTTTATAACATACGACCAGCAATACTTTTGGATTGGATCCCAACATATATATTTTTAAGTT
>JASAND010019514.1:0-18920 GCA_030248195.1 Trissonchulus latispiculum | reverse complement strand
AATGAAGGCAAGGCCTGCATCGAACTGAACAACTTTCGCCATAGAACCACCCACCCAAACTTGCTGTGTCGGATTTATATACTTGCTTTCTCAACCGGAATTTAAACGACAGACATAGGCACAACACACATATTATCCCCTTTTGTGCGGAGCATTTTTGTTACTTGTATATATATAGTCAAGCTGGAAAAAACCAACTTTCCGTATGAGCTACAGGTATGACCTCTTATATATAGGATTTTAATAGCCTATCTTAAAGAGCGTCCAAAACTACCCTAGAGGCTGTATTATTGTAGCTCCCGCTGCCTCTCAGCAAATTGTTTGGGACTTTTAAAATTTTGGAAATTTTAATCCCAACATGGGGGTTAGACAGGGTCAACTTTGGGGGAGGGGTCAGCCTGAACTACTGGAAAGACCCAGCCCAAAACGGATTACAGTTTCACAGAGGACATGTCTCGAACTTCACGATGGTGTATGCAATTTGGCTCTAGCGCCTGTGGTGCGACCTGGGGGTGAACTAGAACTCGGCTCGAAAAACCTATGTGGGGAAAACTCAAACTAATAGCAAAGGAAAAATTCATTCATTTCTTAGCTCAATAAAGCCTCCTGCTCAATTTGGTAGAGATTTCGCCTAGGTTCAACCTTCTATGTGTAGTTCAGGTGGCCAAAATCTGACATGGTGCCTTTCAAGCCAAATTTTTCAATTTCGTCAAAAATTGCCTATTTTTCACTAAAGTTCAATCAAGTTTTCGAGTTAATCTCTTGTCTAATGTTAAAATTACTTCATGGTTGGATGTTTTTTAGCGTTAGCGATAGCTGAAAATGCGATTTTTGGCATAAAAATAGAAAAATGTCTTTGGGGGGGTGGGGTGGTCGCGGTTGTGGTTGGGTGAGGTCTAAAAAGGGGCCCGCCCCTAAAATTCCGCGGGAGGGGCCTCTCCCAACCCAAAACCCCGGTTTACCCTATATGGTTAGGGTGGTTCAAGCCAGAGGGTCGAAATCGACATGGTGCCATTTCAAGCTTAATTTTCAATTTTTGCCTTAAAATGGGTCTACTTCGGCTATTTAATTACTGGTATATATACAAGTAACAAAAATGCTCCGCACAAAAGAGGATAATATGTGTGTGTGTTGGCTGTATCGTATATATATCCTTCAAATATCCTTTAAATATATAATAAATATAAATATATATAGGTATATATATCCTTAAACAAGTAATAAAAATGCTCCTCCGGAGCATGAAAAAGTAATATGGGTAGTTGTGAGGTTGTAAAATCAAGAGAGGACTAGTCTTAAAAATGCTTAATATGGGGCTAGGTTCAAAAAAAGAAGAGGACTAGGTTGTGGGCGAATTAATATGGGCACAGCTTCGCCGAGCAACCCATATTCGCGGACTGAAGAAGTTATATATTTTTATACGTACCAGTGTTCAGATTTAGTTACGGCACGTAAATAACATACGACTATGATAAACGGGTTTTAGTGGAAGCAAACATTTCTTTCGATAAACTCTTAATATTTATCTACTGAGCGTTTTAACCATTTATAAGAAAAGTATATGTTTCAACAATAAATTCAGGATCAGGACACTCTCCGACGATCTTCTATTTCTATTCAACCGTTAGCGTTACAATCATAGCTTTGGTACTTTCTAGTTGCTTGTCGTAGTCCAGCACAACCAAATTATATACTATATAGTTTACGTATATATAACTGCTGGAATTGTAATTATTGACTGACATTAATTGCTTTGTATATGGCAATCGCCATGACGAAGCGTGAAAGCCCGCGAATATGGGTTGCTCGGCGAAGCTGTGCCCATATTAATTCGCCCACAACCTAGTCCTCTTCTTTTTTTGAACCTAGCCCCATATTAAGCATTTTTAAGACTAGTCCTCTCTTGATTTTACAACCTCACAACTACCCATATTACTTTTTCATGCTCCGGAGGAGCATTTTTATTACTTGTCCTTCTGTCATTTTAAAGGTTCCCTTTCCAGCAGTGAGCTGACGCAGATTAGGAGCTTGAAAAATGCAATAGGCAGGGCAAATGGGCTTTCATTTTTTACCAAACATGACTACTTTTGAAGACTTTAATTTTTGACCCACGCCGGCCACCCACCCACAGGTCGGTGGAGCCACTTTTTGTGGCTGGTATAATGACAAAACTTGATCGCCTCGCCAAGGGCTTTCATTTGATACCAAACTTGACCACTTTTGAAGACTTTCATTTTTGACCCACACCGGACCCACTGTGGGTGGGGCACCCACCCACAGGTCGGTGGGGCCACTTTTTGTGGGTGGTATAATGACAAAAGTTGATCGCCTCGCCAAGGGCTTTCATTTGACACCAAACTTGACCACTTTTGAAGACTTTCATTTTTGACCCACACCGGACCCCCTGTGGGTGGGGTACCCACCCACAGGTCGGTGGGGCCACTTTTTGGAGGTGGTATAATGACAAAAGTTGATCGCCTCGCCAAGGGCTTTCATTTGACACCAAACTTGACCACTTTAGAAGACTTTCATTTTTGACCCACACCGGACCCACTGTGGGTGGGCCACCCACCCACAGGCCGCTGGGGCCACTTTTTGTGGGTGGCATAATGACAAAAGTTGATCGCCTCGCCAAGGGCTTTTTATTGGACACCAACCTTCACCACTTTTGAAGACTTTCATTTTTGACCCACACCGGACCCACTGTGGGTGGGCCACCCACCCACAGGCCGCTGGGGCCACTTTTTGTGGGTGGCATAATGACAAAAGTTGATCGCCTCGCCAAGGGCTTTCATTTGACACCAAACTTGACCACTTTTGAAGACTTTCATTTTTGACCCACACCGGACCCACTGTGGGTGGGCCACCCACCCACAGGCCGCTGGGGCCACTTTTTGTGGGTGGCATAATGACAAAAGTTGATCGCCTCGCCAAGGGCTTTCATTTGATACCAAACTTGACCACTTTTGAAGACTTTCATTTTTGACCCACACCGGACCCACTGTGGGTGGGCCACCCACCCACAGGCCGCTGGGGCCACTTTTTGTGGGTGGCATAATGACAAAAGTTGATCGCCTCGCCAAGGGCTTTCATTTGATACCAAACTTGACCACTTTTGAAGACTTTCATTTTTGACCCACACCGGGCCCACTGTGGGTGGGCGCTGTGGGTCAGGGGTCACATCCACCGACCTCAGCAGTATGCTCATCGTTTTCAGCGACCCCGATTTACTATATATGGGTACCACCCCAACGCCGAAAAACGCCATTTTTAGTGACTTTTAGGCCATTTCTAGTAAAAGTGGGACTTAGAAACTTTTCGTGAAAACAGGTGAAAAAATGCAAAGTTTGGGCCCATCTCCTGAAAGCTACAGAGCGAAATTAAAAAATCCCCCTCGTTACATTCCGCGCATAGTCCGAAATATTCAAATAAAATAAACCAAACCGATCTAGCTGCTAGCCTGTGAAAAAAAGTCGATCACAACCGAAGTGCCAAAATAGCGAAAGTCCGACTTTGGGGCCTTGGCACAGAGCCAAAATTGGCCAGGTGCCAAAATGACCAAAAAAAGGTTGCATGGGAGGACCCTGCCTACCAACATATAATAGTAGTATAGGACCAAAATGCCCATATCGTTCCAACACTGCGCTGACATAAGCACTTCCGAAAAGCGTTATTAACCGAGAAAAAAAAACAAACGCACGGTAACTCCCGCCTAGTGCAAAATTTCGAAGTTCGGAATTTTAACCAAAAGTATGGTGGTACTTGTAGTACTGCTCGAGTACTTTACGATGGTAACATTTTTACCCCTCCCAGACCTCTAATTAGCTGGCACCAGGCCAACACGGTCTCCAGGGGGCCGCGCAGACGCCTTTTTACCCATATTATGTAGGGGCGCTATCGCGCCCCTACATAATTTCGATTGAAGAAGTAAAGACAAAAGTTTCATAGGCACGTGACGTTATTTGGCACAGCAAATATTGGTGGATGGTTCCATGTCAAAAGTTGCTCAGTTCACTTAGGGCTTTCATTTGATACCAAATTTGACCACTTTTGAAAAATTTTATTTTTGACCCAAAATCGTTTAAGTCCCCACCCCACCCCACCACAGCACTCTACAGCCACTTTGGGTACGCAGTTCTATGACAAAAGTTGCTCAGCTCACTTAGGGCTTTCATTTGATACCAAATTTGACCACTTTTGAAAATTTTAATTTTTGACCCAAAATCGCCTAAGTCCCCTCCCCACCACACCCCACCACAGCACTCTACAGCCACTTTGGGTACGCAGTTCTATGACAAAAGTTGCTCAGCTCACTTAGAGCTTTCGTTTGAAACCAAATCTGACCACTTTTGAAAAATTTTAATTTCGACCACTTGGCCTCCCTCCACCCGACTGACCCTCCCGACGGCAAAGTGGAACTAGCACAGCAAAATAGGTACGTCGGACGGCAAAACGGATACCGGGAATGAGCTGGGCGCACCAGAAAACCCCTATAGACAAAGTTTTCGGAGGCCAGGTAAAGCCTACTATGGACCTCCAGGAAGCGGTTTCCGACTTGACCCTCCAGACGGCAAAGTGGAACCAGCCCAGCAAAATAGGTGCGTCGGACGGCAAAACGGATACCGGGAATGAGCTGGGCGCACCAGAAAACCCCTATGGACAAAGTTTTGAGACGCCAAGTATAGCCTAGTATGGACCTCCAGGAAGCGGTTGCCGACATGACCCTCCAGACGGCAAAGTGGAACCAGCACAGCAAGATGGATGAGTCCTACGGCAAAAAGGACACCGGGAATGACCTGGGCGCACCAGAAAACACCTATAGACAAAGTTTTGAGAGGCCAGGTAAAGCCTACTATGGACCTCCAGGAAGCGGTTTCCGACTTGACCCTCCTGGCGGCAAAGTGGAACCAGTCCAGCAAGATGGGTGGGTCTGACGGTAAAACTGACTGCGGGAATCGATTCTCCGTGCCAGAAAACCATTGTATGGAAGATTTGAGCTTTCAAAGTTAAATAGATTGCGAGAAATTTCGATTTTTCATTTTTCGAATTTTCGCCATTTTTGACGGGCCACTGTGGTCGCTAGGGAAGTGATAGAGAAACGCAACCTGGACCGTTAGTTAGTTCAATATATGTACCTTCTGAATATAAAAAGAAATCAGCTCCAGCTCCTAATGCTCGACCTGAGCAACGACCACAAAAATGGTCACTTTTCGCTATGAGCCGACTTTGCGGCGCCACTGCGGCGCTGTGGCGCAGCTGCGGCGCAAAAAAAGTTGTGATTCTTAAATTCTTTAGAGGGTACTACTAGACCCCATAGCCCTTTAGGTTGGCCCACCGCTGCAGATCACGTGAAAGCGGCGAACATTATGTACAATACAACCATCAAATAGGAGAAACCGGAAAAAAAACATCGCCGCCATAACCGGTCCGGGGCGCAACTTTTTAACGGTAAGTGATACGGGGCTGAAACTTCACAGACATACTAAACTCGATGTGCTCTACAATTTGCGCATGAAATCTGCGTAGGATCTGCGCAGGATTTTGCGCAGCTTCTGCGCAGCTTATTTTACACTGTCTCCAGCCACTTTTCACACATATTATAGGGGTCGCTGCCGCGACCCCTATGATATACTTTAATTCGGCTTTCAGACAAATATATATACGGGGGAGTGGTTTGACTACAATTCGATTGCACGTTATCCGCCCTCCATCCATAAGGGAAAGCATGATTCAGCTATTACTGTGCCTGACTAACTACATACGTATACAAAAGCGGGAAGGATCAAGTATTGAGCAGGAAAGCATTCCACGTATGCTAGAAAATTATCAGAAAACAATAAGAAATAATTCAGAAAAAATTAGAAAACAATGAGAAAATTTTCCCACAACTGCATAGAAAATGTCCTAGAAAAGAATCAGAAAACAATAGAAAAAATTTAGAAAACAATAGAAAACAATTAGAAAACAATAAGAAAATGAACATTTTTTGTGAGAAATAAATCGGAAATAATTAAGAAAACAACTAGAAAAAAATTAGAAAAAAATTAGAAAACAATCAGAAAGTGGCGCAGCGATTAGAAAAAAATTATAGAAAACAATTAGAAAAAAATTAGAAAACATTTAGAAAACAATGAGAAAAAATTTCAGAAAAAAATAGGAAAACAATCAGAAAACAAAGCGTCAATTTTTCTAATTGTTTTCTAGAAATGGGCTTCGTGTGGTAGCCCCCCCCCAAGCATTTTTCCAACCCTCCCCCAAAACTTTTTGGGGGGGACGTCCCGCCCGCCCCAACTGGGGGGGGGGGGTAGTCGCGCCGACGGCGCGGAAAAGGGCCAAAAATTGGGTATTTTTAGGGTAAATTTTGAAAAAATGTTCAAAATTGTCCAAATTTTTGGCTTAAACTGTTTATTATTATGAGAAATACACGTTTTTAACTGTATTATGGATCTTATGACTCAATATTGACCTTATTTTAGACTTAGAAACATGTTGGCAATCAAGTTCTTGAGTTTAAATTAAAACCACTGTCTAATTACTGTTACTGTTAAAATTACTTTATGGTTAGATGTTTTTTATCATTAGAAACGGCTAAAAATGCTATTTTTGGCATAAAAAATGAAAAAGTTTTTTGGGGGAGGGTTGGGGGGTCTCCAGAGGGGGCACCCCCCCAGAAAAGGTTGGGGGGGCCTCCCCCACCCCAAATCTCCGTTACACCTATGTATGTATGTCAAAAATTCTGTGGGGAGTTGTGGGGGGGTATGTACTTGTAAACTTGGTTAAAAATTTTGGGGGGTTTTCTGATTTTTCTGTATTTTTAAGTTTTTAATTAAATTTCTAAAATTTATTTTAAATGTTTAAATAAATTTTATTTTACATTTTTTGTACATAAAGTTAACGCTGCTTTCGTCAAAACAAGACTTGTTTTTATAGTTTTCGGCGTTTTTCACGATTTTAAGCCAAAATTAAGGAAAACTTTTTTAAACAATGACCTATATCTATATATCCAGCTATATCCATATCTATATCTATACATCTGTATCTATATATCTATATACCTATATCTAGCTATATCTCACTATCTAGGAAAGCTAGAATGATGCTGTAAAAGCAAAAATATAGAGCTCAACAAGATCTTTCGAATTACTATAATCATAGTTATGCAGCTACTATCTTAATGTCAAAAGTCGGCAAAAACGGCCCTGAACGGATACGTCGAGGTCTTGAAGCATGGAGGGTGTTAGAATACTAAAAGAACTTATTTTGAAAAGTTTCATCAAATTTCATCTTGATTTGAACCATCAGCCAATAATATGTGCCCAAACGGAATCATCATCTTAACACCAGCTACTACTGCTGAAAGTTTGAAATAGACTCGTTGAAAAATAAACTCAGGAGAACCGTTCCCGGTGATGCAAGCGCCGCCTTAAGGTGCTAGTTTCCTTTCGGGTATTTTTGACTCATACGGCTCTAATCCTTTACGCAAATAGCTAAAACTTTCTAAATAACCTATTTCCGTGCTCTTTGACATTCCGGGACCTGTCCCGGACTTTTAGGCCAAAGATAAGAAAGTTTTGGTGTTTGGCCTTAGGCTTGCAGTAGGTTGACCAGACACGGGATTGATCGTGATGGCTGGAAAGAGGTCACAAAAATGAACATTTTTGCTTGTTACAGCCTTTGAGCTATCTTCAGTGGTTAAGTCAGTATAAGCAATAAACCATTTTGAGGGTCAAAAAATGTGTAATGAAGTTGCTTTGCCCTGAATTAAAATTTGATTTCCCCTTGTTCCTTGTTCATCCTAGTTGGGTAGGGCCCGATAGCAACTTGATCCTTTACACGGAGGGTCGGCGCGTCTGCTGGGATCAGCAAACTTAGACACAGGATTCCCAAAAGGTGATTTGTCCAAAATCGGGTATCCTTGTAGCCAACCTGGGTGGGGTCCTAGTTGTGAGTTCGTTTAGCAATGGGGAAGTGATTCGCTGGATATCAATAGAGACAAGCGGGGTCGATGCCTGTCTTTCTTCGAAGCTTAACAATATCGGTTCACAACAGTGAGTTCCAATACGTATCTTGATAAACTGATCAAGATAGCGGGTTAGGGAGTTCTTCTTGGCTCCTTTGATGATCAGGGATTGGGATGTCTAGCTCGAAATCCTTCACTTACTTGTGTGGAGAAAGGATTGGTCCTGATCCAGTGACTTTGTCCAGTGCTCGTGCCCTAAGTCAAACGCTTGCTGAGGCACACTTCAATTTAATAAGAGTTATTATAATTCTCAACAGTTACAATGATTAGATAATTGAACAATAAACACAATGCTAACGATAATATTAATAATAGGGCATGACAATTCACTGAATATAGATTTCAGATGTACAAAATACAAGTTACAACGTTGCCAGAGTTGCCAGTTCTGTGATAACCCTTTGGTTACTTTTAGTTGAGGGACAAGACTTCAGGTTTTGACTCTCTGTCGTTACTTCTTCTCCTTCTCTTTCTGTACTCTTAATCTCAACTGTTATATCCTACTGCTAAACTCTGTGCTTTCCCTATATGCTTGTGTTAGTGCGGTCCTTTATCAGTCCTTTAGAACAAGGACAATAATAATAAAAATTAATGATAATAATAATAATAATAAATAATAATAATAATAATAATAATAATAATAATAATAATAATAATGATGATGATGATGATAATGATAATTAACAGGTACGCGCAAATTCCGGTCCTTGGGTGAGCCCAAGAATGCTGTTCCAATCTCCTATAGCGGAGCACACAGCTCACTGTTCCCGGATACTATTCGAAGAACCTGACGGTCTAACAAAGGGGTCGGTCTGGTTGGGAAATGCCTGGTACGGTTATATAAACTTCAACAATTAATTAATTTAGATTATTAATTTATCTTTTTTTAACTCTTCTTATCTTCGTTCCAAGACGCAATCTAGTTAGGCCAGGATGGTGGGGATAACAACCCCCTCGGTAAGAATGATGAAAATCAGGATAAAACTCATCTTTTGAATTGAAAGAATAAAGTTCAATTTGGAATAATCACAAAACAAATGTTAAGTTCACTTCTTTAGGCTTTGGGTCCCACTTTCGATTCTGGTGCTGTCCTCGTAACCGTCCCTGCCTTAACCTTCCCAAAATAGTCTGATCTGACTCTCAATGTAGCTTAGGCAACTGAGTCCGATCCACAAACTGTTCACTGCGTATGTCCTTCTCCGGACTCACAACCAATTAATTATCTAACCAAAATTGATAGCACTGAGGCTCCAAATACGGACAGTCTAAGTGATGATTCTGGCAGGATCGATGTGGATTTCCGCACCTGAATCAAATGGGTTAAAACCCATTAGTACAAGTTATAGGTGCGGGATTCGAACCCAGCAACCATTACTCACTTTCTGGCTTTCTGAGATCAAAGCTGAACTTGCGAAATTTAAATTTGTCATAGTAACCGAATTTCCTGACAATTTTGATACAGAATTGAAAGATTCGAACAATACATTAATGTTCTGGAGGCATTTTAGCAAAAATGTTGTTTTTAGTCAATTTCCTGCAATTCCATGCAGGAAATTGCAATAACAATTTGATTTCACTCTGTATATGCTGTTTCTGCACTGTTCCAAGTTGGAACACCAGGATGAACGTAGATTCGTACTTTTTAACAACCTGACACTAACTAGATAATTTGTGGTAGATTTCATACTTGTATAATACAGTCACGTAAATTTTATAACAACATCAAGACACTTGGGGCCCTTTTCTGGCCCCAGAGTTCAGGGCAGTAACAACTCCCTATTAATGAAATATCACATGATTTGAAACCAAAAATAGTGAAAGATTAAACGGTTGGTTTGATTAGAAGATGGTTCGTTTTACCCTATCCATATTTCTTACGTAATTATTTGTTATTTTCTCTATTTCAGGTGTACAACAAATTACATTACACAGGATTATTGATTTTCTGATGTCTATTATTGCCATTTGCGAGTGATTGTTGCAACTAGGGTTCATACTGAATGTGAAAACTCGTACGGTTGATTTTTCAACCGTACTAACTATTATGTAGCCTGAGTTTGTTAATTCTGTCTTCAAATATGGTGCAAATGTGAAACAGCACCTAATTACGGTTGTAGTCATTATTACAGGCTAAACATGAACTGGACTTGGCTGAACAGACTAGAAGTGGCAATAACGACCATTACTTGCTTCGGAAATAAAACAACAGTACATTTAGCTAAAGAACCACAAATGATACTAACCTTACGTAATATTACTATACTTCTTTCGAGTGGAAGGTCCGCAACTGTAACTAATTGTAATTCCTATTATTTCAGGAGTATTGTTAATTACTACATATTAACACTACTAATTTTCCAATGTTTGCCATCAATGAACAAATGCTGTGCATCAGGTTCATATATATATAATGTCAATCTTTTGCGGCTGATTTTATACTTTTAGAGACCACCATGTGATCTAATTTTACCAAATTCAGTTTTGAATATCGACATAATCATGAAGCAAAACTTGAACCCAGTTAAGATCATTATTACAACTGAACTTGAACAGAATCTGACTTTTTGGCTGAAAATGACAATAACGACATATTTGTTGTTTCGGAATTAAAAAGGCGACACATAATACTAAGTATTACGACGTTAGTACTAATCTCACGTAAGGTTGCTGTGATTTTAACATCGAAATCATGAGAACTACAAATTTTCCATAGGAAACTCATGAGTTTAGCACAAATTGACCGTTTTAGAGATTCCTTCATGCGATTCGTCCGCACCCTTAACAAAGAGTGACTTACGCGGACGAATCGAGGATGTCTCGAGACCGGCTAAACAGAACCTAATACGGGGTCCCCATGACCCAAGATCCTGATTGCTTGTACCTCACTTGCATATTTGGCATTTAGGCCCTTAACTAAGTCTACCCCCAAAATTACATGTTTATACTAAACTAATTGCACTTATTTGCCTCAATCATGAAATATCATACTTCCTACGTACTACCTAAGCTTTGGTATGAGTTTCATGCTTCGCGCACACATTTACCATTCGCGCATAATCAAACAAGCTTAGTCCTAATCGCTGGTATTACTCCACTGTTTATGCTTTAACACGCACACACACGCAAACACACATAGTTATTAAGTTATTTAACTAAAACTATTGATGTAACAATTATATCATAAACTAAGCTATTTTACCTTTGATCATTTGGACAACATTTATACCATATTTAAAACTTATCCAGCAAATATTTACATAACATTTATACTACATTTAGACTAGCATGCGCTCATACGAGATTCAGATCATCCATACACACAAATACCGATTATGTCCTATTCCTGCCTAATATCTGAGTTTCATTCATGTTGGCAGAGCTCACCACCTTCATCAAACAGAAGGAGTTTCCGCGAGTTACCACACACGATCAGGATCATAGAAATACCTTTACATTCATACATACACACACACGATCACATAATTTCTTAGCTAATGAAACCTGAGTCTGAACCTGCGGGGCCGCCTGAGCCTGAGTATAGTAATAAGTTGGCTGAGCCCTCGGTACCGACACCTGTTGCGGCCCTGGCTGAGCCACAGGAGGTGCAGGCTGCGGCTGTGCATATACGTACGTCGGCTGTTCGTAGTAAGTCGCCTGCGCAAGTGGCGCTGGCGACGGAGACTGATAATACCGTTGGGGAGGCTGGCAGTAGTAGGGTTGGGGGTAATAATACGCGTCCTCTACATAATTCACCCCTCTAGATGACGGTCGTGGCCTGTAGTCCGGGGGGGGGCCTGTTCGGGATATTTGTCCCAGCATTTTTCTGGGGGATGCCCCTTCCACTTGCAAAACTTACATACCGGACCCAACCTCCTTTTCCTTTCTTCCTCCATTTGGTTGAACCGGTCCCGGATTTGCTGTTCCACCCAATCACGCATTTCCCGTAGTTCCATCCGAATTCCCCCGGACAGATCCTTTGGCTTTTCTACAGGAGGTTTGGGATTCGAACCCGAGTCATTCTGGACCATATCATCCGCGGACACCTGGTACAGCGGCATAGAATAGCACAAGCTATCCTCTTCAGAGGGTCTTGAGTCGCGGGAATCAAGTGTGTCAATGATACATAATATTTGGTCCATAGTAGGTGCGTGATCAATGAAAAGAGGGGCCAAGGCACTGATGTAGGTTTTGTCGGTAATTCCTGCGAAAAGCTGCTGGACGCACTGTTGCTCACGTTCCAGCGCATCATCTGGCCAAATTGAAATAGCCTGTGCCTGTAGTTCCGAAATATAGCGCCGGACCGACTCCCCGTGACGCTGGACCCGTCTAGCGAAAGATACGTATCTATCTCGGATGGACAATTGCGGTCGTGGAAATTGAGATTTCAGCAAGTTGACAAATCCATCAAAAGTGTCCGCAACCTCCGGGCCACAACGAGAGGCGTAGATCAAGGCTTTTCCGGTTAATTTGTTGAATAGTAGCCTAGCCCACTGCTCCGCTGGAATTCTGTGATTTGGCGGTGGAGCTGCCGTCAGCCGTGGCACGGGGTTCAAAGGGGGAGGAGGGGGATGCCTCGGTTGGGCCTGAGGAATTCCTGGGCGTAGGGCAGGACGCTGCTGTGGATACGGAAATCGTGTAGGCTGCCCATAGCCTGGACCAAAATTTTGACCCACCTGTGGCACTGGCGGCTGGATAGGCCCCTGGTAGGCCCCGGGCCCCCGCACGACACCCACGGCAGGGATCCTGACCGAGCCTTGGGGCCGCACAGGGACCGTAGGGCTCGGACCAGGGGTGACCACCGCATGTTGTGCCACAAAATCACTCGTGGAGGTGTGGGCTACCGTTTCTGCGGCCAAATAGTACATGTCAGCATTTGGATTAGCGGGCGGTGGCCCCGGCAGATAGGGATTTGGCAATTCTCCACGCAAGTCCTGCCGGCATGGATCCCACATGCCGGAGCGCTCCAATTCGTGCATAGTAGGATTTTCGTGGACTTGGCGTTCTAGAACATCATATTGAAAAGTCGCTGGTACTTTCAGAGCATATCGGTCCACTGGAGCACAAGATTGATCCGGAATGTGACGTACCTGCGGCATGTGTGCCTCCAAACCAGGCTGGGGCCCGGCCATACACGCCCCCTGATACAAATGATAACCCCACGTATTTGGCCGCAGAGTCAGGTAGGAGGGGCCCCCCGCGTATGATTCTGCATATAAAATTCAGGGGAAACAAGCGGAGGCGGAGGATTTAAAGTGGCCGGATCCGGGACAATAGGGCAGACAACATCAGGGGAAGGCGGAGGATACGGACCAGGAATACCCACCGCCCCGTGGGTACAAGGCGGCTGGACATGGTCCGCTGGATCTGTGTCACGAATTATGACCAAATTTGGATCAATCTGACCAGCTATCGTCACTGGGAGGGGAGTCGGTCCTGAAATTTGGGCTTGGGGGGACGCATATTCTGACGAATTTTCCTGGGGGGCGGTTCCTTCCAATTACTGATTTAACGGAACCGCTTGCGTGTAGATTGCACCTGCATACCCCAGCGGAATTAAATGCGTATCCGTCACTGTATTCGGCAAACCAGGGGGATACCCCTGGGGGTCCCCCAAACTTTGACCTGGACTCAAGACCCTCTGATAAGCATCATGAATAAATCTTTCATCAGAGGACTGCGTCGACACCAGGGCGGAGGATTGGGCCAAATTCTGATTTAAATTTTGATCCCCCCTACTCCCAACTGAGCAACGGCATTATCGGGGGCAGAGGCAAGGCCCCCTTCCCCCGGGGGAAGGGCCCTCCCGGCAGGAAAATCCGATTCACAAGTATTGACAGACAAGGGTGCCGGCAAGGCAAAACGAGACACTGACTGGGGAGCCGCTCCCCCCACCATTTGAACGGAAGTTTCGGCCGAATTTTCAACATAATCGGTCCTCCTAATAACGTTTTTGGCCGGAACAGAAACAGCATAGCGAGACACCAAATGGGGACCCGCCCCCCCCCAAATTTTGAACCGTAGTCTCCTTAGCAAGACGGACCGTAGACGGATTCATTCCGTCAAATCTGTCCTGAAATTCTGAGACCGCCGCTTCAAATTCCTGGGGGACAGAACCCACCTCTGGGGGGGGGGGGGAGGAGCCCCCCCCCGCTGGCGCAGGTGACTGTTCGGCTACTGCGACTAGCGAGCGGTCCCCTCCAAGTTTGCTGCAACATTTCACTGTACCCCCCCCCCGCACCAATAGACTGGACATTTGACCCAGGCACAGCCACAGGCTGACCCAGGTGAGCTGAATAGTGGGACCCGGGGGATTTGCCCCGGCCCACCAACGAAATTTGCGAAGTTTGTACATGAACAACAGTAGAACTGGGAGTTGGGACCACTGGGGAAGGACGGAGCGAGCCCCGCCCCACCCCAGTCAACGTTGGACGCGGCGTCCCCCCGACACCCGAACTGAGACCGGTTTGGGGGAGATTTCCCCCGCTCCCCCAAACCAGACGAGGCAGGCTGAGACATCACAAAACTTTCGTCTACCTCAGGTGCCTGATGAGCAGGCAAATTTTCAAAAAGAAAAACTTTTTCTTTTGTTCTATTGTTCTGGCGCGAGTATTTGGAGGAGAAAAAACAGGCATTTACCGCATGACACGGTCGCCAATTTTGTAAAAATGTGGTCGCTCAATGTACTGCTAAATGACTAACTAATAAAGAAATGTGCTTATGCAGGTCCTTACTTCGGTAGTGTATGCCTAGATGATTTCTCCTCGCGCCTATCTCACAAACTGCAGAAACTAAAAGTTTAGAAAACACGATACTTTTACTTCAATTAAACAAAATTCACATGTACATCTTCAAAATTTCAAAGACACTAAATTCTGACGATATAACAAAATGCGCACAACAAATTCACTATCGAGACTCAAAGGTCACAGCTGCCTATACAAAACTCGCTAAACACAATAATTGGAGGATTTACCTCCGGAAGGGGCTCACGGTTGTCGTCGTTACCAACCCCACGAAACATCAACAGGATGACAATGAGAACCAGCGTTGCAGAAGGAACATAATCCTGGAAATAAGCAGACAGCAGTTGAATAAGTATGTTCTACATAAGTACAATATATTATTGTACATGTGCACAGATATGACATTACGTTGTTGAATGAAGGTTGGGGTGGGAAAGTTGGAATAGGTGGGGGTGGATAACAAACAGGTAGGATGGGACCAGCACCCTCCACAGTTACTCCTAACTTTTAACTATCTTGGTAGGGGCCCGGAATTTCCTGCATAAACCAGAATTTTACAAATGTGTTAGGGTGCAAGTCGACCAGGGCAAGGTGCTCGATTAGCAACATGTAAGCTTTAAGTTTTTCTTCTGACAATTGCCCCTCGCGTCCTTGCCCATGACCGTCGCCCACAGCTCCGGAGCTGCGAGGGGCACGACGGTGGTCGGCAGCCCAACCAAACCTATAATTAAAATAAACTGTTAACTTGGTTGTGATTCAACGTTAATCCATATTTTGATTCAAATTCGTTGCTATTAGAAAAGTTGAAAATAATTTCTTTTAATTTTGTTTTAGTGTAACCTTTACTTGTGATGTTACTCAAAAGTAGACAGACCGTGTCTTTGAAGTCACAATAATTTCTACAGCAAACTAAAAATCTCCTGAGTTCATTTTTACTACGAAATAGCCGCATTGGGAGGATATGTTTCCTCTTAGATCTGGCATGTATGTGACTTCAAAGTCAAAATCATCCCTTTTGTCGTACAACTTGTAGTTGAAGTGTCCATTCTCAATTTTTATACTCAAATCTAAAACATCAGCTTCTGTGTTGTTTTGATTTACTTGCTTTAAAGTTAAACTACTGGGGTATATATCTTTGTGTACTCTTTTGAAAGTTCCTCTGTCATTGAATGTCGTAATGTCATCCATGTATCTGTACATTGCTTCTAAATCACTAATAACCTCGTAATCCCGAGCGTTTAACTTTTTCTTAATATAATCTAACTCGTAACCGGACAGTAGCAAGTCCGCTATATATGGAGCTGCGTTAGTTCCCATAGGAACTCCGATATTTTGCTTTATTACTTTCTTTCCGATTGTGAAAAATGTGTTTTCCACTATCCATTTTAACATATCTAATACTCTTTGTTGGTTAAATGCTCCTGGATTGTTAGCACTGCACCAGAACGCTGCTTTCCTGTTTCCTGTTATCAAATGTGTATCATTCCTAAACGCCAACTTAATTAGTGAACCAACTGTCGTTAAAATGTCCTTATGTTCTATGTTTGTGTACAGTTGTCCTAAATCGTAAGTGTCGACCGATCTAGCTGCGCCTTTATGTGACATACTAACTATATCTTTAACAATATTCTTAGAGTTGTTGATTGCCCAGTACAGCTTCACACCTCCGTGGTTCTCTATTGCCCTACAGTAGTTTTCAGTGCGTTGTTGAACCCTCTTAAGGTGGTGATTCCTTTTGGGCACATATTGTTATTTGGCGGCGTAAATCAAGATGAAATTTGATGAAACTTTCCGAAATAAGTTCTTTTAGCGTTCTAACACCCTCCGCGCAATCCCGATTCAAAAATTCGAGATTTCCGGGCAGAGTGGTTTTTTCCAATTTCTGAACGTTCGACATTTGCTATACAGTTATGACTATATTCATTCGAAAGATCTCATTGAGCTTCACATTTTTGCTTTTTAAAGCAAGTTTCTAGCTTTTCTCTACCGTGAGATATAGACGTTTTTCTTGTTTTGGCGTCGAAAACTTGTCATTTTTGCAGAAATCAAATAATCCAACATTTCTTGAACTACGCAAGCCGTAAAATCAAACTAAGGGCGTCGATTTGAAGGTCTCACAGGGACAAATTATCCGACGCGTGATCGTTTTCCAACTGCTATCCTGTAGGCTGCTATCATAAAAAATGTAGTTTTTGCATAAACACGACCAATTTTCTTCCAAAGATTGTGGAGCATTCACCATGCAATCTGGAGGGCTGCTACTGAATAAATGTGCTCGGCACAAATATACCCAGGGACGATTTTTTAGTTGCCCCGATTGCTGCTTTCTAGCTAAAGTAATCGCTTGACAAATTTGGAAAAAGTAGGCAAAATCCAGGTTACGCTCACATTTCAGCTTATTTCTCTATAACGAAGACCGATTTCAAAATAAATAAAAAATCGTTCCCAGCTATTTGATGGAGGTATCGAATGATATAACCGATGTCTCGCGAAAAAATTTACTTGAGTCTGTAAAATTTCTGGAAAATTATACTTCTTCTAAAATGTGTTAAAAATATTTTAGAAAAGGAACATTAGTTTCGTGGCATGCATTAAAAAGAGAAAATGTTAAGCTACATCTTGATATAAAAATGGCTTCTTAACTCCAAGTAATGAATGAGTAATGATGGTGTAAACTTTATGTGACCAAAGGGAATCACCACCTTAAGTATTCTTCCCATTGTCTCCGATAATGCTTTGGTTATACATTTCTTGCTGGCAATGATAAATCGGAACCCTGTCGGTGTTTTATGAAATTTTGGTATCATTTGAATATAGGGTAGTTCTCTTTCTTCTACTGGTACTTCTATTCCTAGTTTCCTACTTTGTGAACTGAGTGTGTTTACAGATGTTGTCAATTGTTTCCCGTTGCTCCATATAAGTTGGAAGTCTATTGTTGGTACAATTTACTTCCTCTATTAACCGTTCAACATAAAACTTCTTACATATGAATGCGTAGTTTTGTGCTGCTTTATCGACAAGTGTTATCACGTATTTGTCCTGACTTTCTTAACTTCAGGTCTTAATTGAACATAATCAGGGATGCGTTCCCCCTGAGGTATCGCCCTGTTTCCGTGTTCCCACCAGGTATTTAATATTGCAGACTTCCAAGGATTACATTCTTCAATCACGGTTTTCTTTCCGTTGTATACTTTATTCAAATACTGATTTAGTGAATGTTCCAGTTCCTGGAAGCACTCTAGTTTGTTGAGCCTCTTCGTCAATCTGTACTTTGTTCCACGTCTAAGTATTTCTCTAAGTTCTGTATCTTCTATTAGTGACAGATCTCCGGAGACCACATGTCCGAAATGTGGGTCCACGTGTGTAGAGTTTCTACAATCACAATCCTTGCCATAGTATAAGTCTCCTTGGTCATTAGTTTGAATTTGTTTACACGTCTCTTTATAATTAAAACATTGCAATGCAAAAGGTGTATCATACTTATATAGTATTAAAGGTCTTGCATATTGGTTTTTGTCTGGGTCTGGCCACAGATCCAGTATAGCTCTGCTAGACAGAATTGTTTGTGGTGGAATTATATCAAAGTAGTTATTTGGGTATTTGATAAACAGTTTGGGTCTGTTAGCTGTCCTTTTGTTGACCATGGTTTTCTCTAATCTACTTTTACAAATATCAAACATTAGGTTGTCTAAGGGATGGGCTGTTCTTCCCGATAAGTGCAGGTAAAGTTTGGATATTGTTTTCCTTTTCCAATGCATTAGGGTAGTGTATACGTCTTTTCTTACCACGTATGTATCAGATTGGTTTATACACTGTTGGTTGAAGCGTCGGTGTACATTACTTACGAAGCTTGGGATATCCGTTACTATATTCTTGTTTTTGTTTGAAACTTTTTTCCTCTTTTCTTTCCGCTTCTTCTATTACCTTTAAAGTTATTGATCACTGGCTGTCCGTAACACTCTCCTGCTAGTCTGTCGTTAAGACCGTAAGGATACTTGGTCCTTAATCTTTTAATCCAGAAATTTTCTCGGTCTAGTCTGTTGGTTGCACTATCGTTGTCACTAAATTTTTCTATTACTCTTACTTTCATTTTACCTTTGCACAGTCCCGATTTGAAATACCAGATACTTACAGCCCTGTTTTCCTTGTTCTATAAG
>JASAND010019513.1:0-25930 GCA_030248195.1 Trissonchulus latispiculum | reverse complement strand
TAATATGAAGCTCATCCATGTTGTTTATCCACAAATGGCAATAATAGGTTTCAACACTCAGAAAATTTTAACTAAATACCAAGCAATAATCAATACTATACCTGAAATAAGCAAATTAACCAATAGTTACGCAAGTATGATGGATAGGGTACTAGAACCATCTTCTGATAAAGGCTAAAATCACCAGTTTTATGAATCCAATCTAGTCTTAACAATGTTCGATACTCGCAAAATAGGGAGTTGTTAATTTCCCTAGGTAGAACCTGGCAAAAACAGAGGTTCTACGCTAAATTATGACGTTTTCGTTGAAATTGTACGTTAATTCCTTTCTAACTTACTAATGCTGTTAAGTAATAGGAAGTTGTTACCTTCCTCTACTTAAAAACCGCGAACTTAAAAGTTCTACATCTAAGTATTGTGTTTTCATCAAACCAATGTACAAATCGCTTTTAAATAAGTAACACGTATCAAAGAGAGGAAGTTGTTACCTCTCGCGCTAGGACTCGGAAAACGAAGATCCTAGATTTGATCAATTTAACCCATTTAATATTTCTTGTGTTAGCTCCGAATGAATGGGTACCTATCTGCTGTTAAAAGGTCCCAAAAGTGTATCAATTTCGAATAATAGATTTTAATCGTTCGGAAGCAGACTGTACGAAGGGAAATCGTGTTGGAAATCATAGTCCCACATTGAAAGTGCAATTTCTTGCACAAGAATGCAAGAAATTGTCTTCAAAACTAACGTTTTAGCTTAAAACCGATTTTAAGTATTGTGATCTTACTCAAATCATTCAGAACTTGTAAAGTTAATCCACTTAAATCTCAAGTTTTCTTAACAATTTCGACTTGTACAAGTTTATTCCTAGTTCAGAAAGCCAAAATGTGAGTAATGGTTGCTGGGTTCGAATCCCGCATCTATAACTTGTATTAATGGGTTTTAACCCATTTGATTCAGGTGAGGAAGAGAACGTGGTCCTGCTGGAATCACGCCTAGATAGTCAGTATCTCGGAAGTCTCAGTAATTTATTTAATCAGCGCTATTGATAGTCAGTCCGAGAAGGACATACAGATACTGGACAGCTATTTGGATCAGAATCAGTCCTATACAAGTACATTGAGGAAGTTGGATCAGACTTTTGTGAACTTGATTAAGGCGGAGACTATTCTTACAGGTGGTGATTCCCTTTGGTCACATAAAGTTTGCACCATTATTACTCATTCATTACTTGGAGTTAAGAAGCCATTTTTACATCAAAATGCAGCGATACATTTGCTCTTTCTAATGAATACAACGAAACTAACTTTAGCTCTTGAAAATTATTTTACTGCATTTTCGAAATAATTTAATTTTCCAGATTTTTTGCAGACTTGAAAAGTAAATTTTTTCGTGATGTATGGGCCACATCATTCGATTCCACTATCAACTAGCTGGGGACCCTTTTGTTAGTTGGTGTGAAACCGCTCTTCGTTGTAAAGAAATTAGCTAAAAATGTATGCGCAACCTGGATTTTACCTACTTTTCCCAATACTTGGCAAGCGGCAACTGTAGCTTGATAGAAGCAATCGGGACAACCAAAAAAGGGTCCCTGGGTATTTTAGTGTAGAACACGTCCAGTAAGTGGCAGCCATGTAGCTTGCATAGTAAATGCTCCACAATCGCTGGAAAAAATTTGGTCGAGTTTTTGCAAAAACTACAATTTCTATGATAGCAGCGTACGGAGAAACAGTTAGAAGATTATACTGTCACGGATAATCGGTCTCGACGAGACCTTCAAACTGATACCTCGTAGTTCAATTTTACGGCTTACGTAGCGCAAGAAATGGCGGATTATTTGATTTCTGCAAAACTGACAAGTTTTCAACGCCAAAATAGGAAAAATCGACTATATCTCACGATAGAGAAAAACTAGAAAGGTAAATTCAAAAAGTAAAAATGTAGAGCTCATGAAGATCTTTCGAATGAATATAATCTTAGTTCTGCAGATGTTGCCTAATTGCCAAAAACTGACAAAACTACCCTGAACGGAGACATCGAATTTTTGAAGCGGGATCGTGGAGAGGTGTTAGAATGCTAAAGTAACCTATTTTGGGAAGTTTCATCAAATTTCATCTTGATTTAAATTGTCAGTCAACAATATGTGCCCAAAAGGAATCACTAACTTAAGTTACAATGCACCAGAATTAGAATACGGGACTCCAAACCTAAATCGTCGAACTTGGAAATCATCCTTTCACAGAGTTTTGTAAATTGAACTTAAAATTTAAATTCTTTAAATTCTTCAAAATTCCAAAGATGGAATTTTCGAGCTATTCATCAGCCTTGTCGAAGGGGTTGTCACCCCTTGCCCGTGGGGCTAACCCATTCAGTGGCTACTCGGGTCAATCGGAGGTAGAGGATTTAACGAAGAGATTAAATTAGGCCATACTTGCACTAACCCCATAAACGGACTAGGAAACTTCCCAACCGGACCCCTCCCTATGTTTGAATTTTGGTGACTGTATAGCATCCGAAAAAGCTATTGCTACTAGTATTTCGGGCTCACCCACAGACTGGAACCACTGTACTACTAACCCCTTTAATCTAGCGAATTTAGCCATGTTCAGTAGCTTTCTTTATTGATATTATATTATCCTTGGTATGGAGGACGGAAAAAGAGTTATAATCTGACAACACGAACACAAGCATATAGAAACTGCTAGAATAGAGTTTAGTAATAGGCTAAATACTTTGCTGAGTTAGTTGGGATGGGAAAGATAGAGGAATATAGTGGAACTGAGTTTACTGGAACCTTGTCCCTACCAACACCTAATAACTCTGGTAAATCAAATACTGGTAACTCTGGTAAACTACTCCTGTTTGCCTAATTGTTCATATAGCGTATAGTTTCCAGTGATTTGTAGCTTGTCTTACTCCTTGTACGTACTGTAGTAACTGCTCTTGTTGTTTATTGTCATCATTGCCACTGTTAATATCATACATTATCATCATTAAATTGCTGTGTCGAAATACGGACTCCATTTGGTAGACATAAGGTTCAGACCCAGAGTTGGATTCATAGCCCCAGCGTAAGTAAGTGACCAAATTGAACTTTGGTCCGCGTCCAAAGATATCATTAATCATTCTAGAATCTTGATTTGGCAATCAAGATTCTCAACCTGTGCTCTTTGATATAGAACTGATTCCATCTATCCAGAAACGGCAAGTGTCGACCCCGCTTGCTATTGATAACCCTTGGATCCCTGCCCTCTTCAAACGAACTCACGCCTAGACCCCATCCAGGTTGACTGCAAGGAATCTTTGGTTCTGGACAAATCACCTTCCGAAGATCCTGTGCCTAATTATCCTCACCGATAAACGAGTCGACCTTCCGTGTACTCGAAGTGGTTGATACCCAGAGTCAGTCGTGATAGACTGTTGTGAAATTTGGAACCCCGATCCTACCCACTTCATTACACATCTTAATGGCATCTGAATAACGCTCATGTCAGCAGTGGACATAAATTAATTAGTTGAAAGCCTAGAATAACAATGGTGGTGCCTCTAACCAGGCGGTGCTCAACTATGTAGAAAATTCTGATGCACTAGGGGACGCCTAATAACTTTAAAATAAGATAATTTCGGTGCCTGGACGTCTATGCGCTAAATTCGACAATTTTGGCGAAGGTTGGTATTATTAGTCCACTCCATTAGTGATAATGGCTATATGTAATATACCACAATATCTGGACACGCAACAGTCATGCCATGCACAAGAAAAAGTGCCCAACTTTATGACGGAAACAAGACTTTTTTATAATAGCCCAAACGGAGAAATATGATTGATTGCATTGCACATGTTTAATTACAGTTAACATAAGTTCCTAGATTTGAAGAACACATTCTTTGAATTACCTGATGCAATTATTTCACTTTCTTGAATATGCTTCGAAACAGTTTGTTACTATAAAATTTCAGCGGCGATTCTTCGCCATTTGTCAACGTTCATGAACTGCATGGAAACAGTAAGTTCTGTAACTTTAACTGTAAATTTTATCAGTATAACAGTCATAACTCTGCCATTACTAGCTGAAACTAATTACAAGACATGCACGAAATAAAGCCTAGAAGTCGTAATTCTCATGCTGGCTCATCACCTGCAAATTTAGGAAACAACTACAAAATATTACCGTATCTGGTTCTAGTGTAACTTTGGACTTCTCTTAGATACCTGGATTTTTGGCACATCCAACTGTCTGATGGATCCGAAATATTTTACCATGGGCGAACCAAACGATGACGGGTTTTGTGGTATACTGTATCCGCATAATAACAACCTGGTTTGCGATGACGATTGCAATAAGCGCTGGGGCAGAATGTGTCAAATACCCTACTTTGATACCTGCACGGCTGGATGCAGCTATGCTGGTAAGTTTGGTTAGTAAGAAATTATAATTCCTATCAATAGGTTTTGGTCTAGCAGAACCGATTTCCACTATTTGTCAGAATAAGGTAGCTTAATCTGCGATTACCCATTTTTGATACGATGTGCCTTGACAATAGCAATTGAAATATTTTGGAGTTTGCATACTTCTGCCTGTTCAAGTATATTTTATCATTACGGACCATTTGATTGATGATTGCATTTTCACTTCAGGCGCAGTTTGATAGACAGGTGGAAGATTAAAGATAAAGAATTACACAATGCATGAAAATATAGACACCCAGAAATGTGATAAATTTCTAAAATATTGTCTGTGTTAGAGAAATGAAAATCAAACGTGGACACCCAAAGTCAGACCAACCTTAATCACGCAACCGGTTTCGATGCTCCACCGGGGGGCATCTTTCTTCAGGCGATTCTTCACACGCTGCTGTCGTTCCTGAGGGGTCAGATAGCGGGGGATCCAACTTCGGGACGGAAGGAAAATTTCAAAGTTCTCTAGGGTTGGGGCTCCAGGGGTCAGACGGGAAAGAACTGGGGGGACCGGAGGACCGAAATTGCCGGGAGGGTCGGTAGGAGGCAGGGACTGGGGGGACCGGAGGACCGGAACTGCCGGGAAGGTCGGTACCACAGTTATTGATGTTGTTGTCGACAGAATCCAAATGGATGCTAGTAAACCTGGACCCGGGGGTGGGGATTTGTTGTGACGGAGAACGTGCTCCCCAGTTGATTCCAAAAGGATGGTCAGAAAATAGTTGACTAATCCACCACTTTTCTTTCTTCTTCCGGATAGTTTCGTCGTCAGAAAAATCCAATACAGTTACTAATAATTGATCTAATGTTTGGGTATGGTTCCGGAAATCACAAGAAAGAGGTTTACTAGCATCCATTTTTCGAATGTCACACCCGTGGTTGTTAAACCTGATGGAGAGAGGATTTCCGCTTTCCCCAACATATTGGGAGGGGCACCCCTTAATCTCCGCCAGATATACAGTCCCCTTGCTTGTAAAGTCAAAATGGCCCTTCAGACGATATTCCAAGCCAGTTACAGAGCTCCTGATGCTAGTGCCGGTTTTGTTAGAGGAGCAGAGAGCACATTTACGCCTGCCGCATCGAAAGGCTCCACTGGGCTCAGAATTAGTGATCCGTGGGGCTCTTTATGGCACTGGCAATTTGGCCTTCACAAGCATGATTCTAAGCTTAGGTGAGGGACGCCAGAACAGATTCACTTTAAAGCTTTGACCATTCAGAAAATGTTCATGACTTCTTAGGATGGTTTTCACGTTTCTGAGGTCCGGATGGTATGGCAGGCCCAAGTAGAAAGACTTTTCTTCAGGCTGTGTCCCAGGATCGAGTTTGGGAGTGAGTAGCTGGTCTCTGTCTGCTGACAAAGCCCTTACGATCCTCCGCTGAACTTTGCCTCTGGGATAGCCTCATCTTACCAAGTCTTCTTTCAGCTGCCTACACCTGAGCCGGGCCGTGTCTGGATTTGAGCAGATACGGCAAATCCTCAAGGCCTGGCTATATGCAATCGGAGGCTTATGCTCTACAGGGTGGCAGGATTCGAAATGGAGATACTGTCTCCTGTCCGTGGGTTTCGTGGATAGGTCTGTTATAATTCTTCCATCCCGGATTTCTACTGAAACGTCTAGAAAGTTAACTTTGGTCTCACCCACGTCGACTTCCAAGTTGATGCTGGGGATAAGGCTATTCGCCAGCTGCAGAAATTCAGCTAGGTCATCTCGGGTGCCATCCCAAATGATGAAAATGTCATCGATGTAGCGCCACCAAACCAAGGGTTTGTTTGCAGCCAGCGAAAACAGCATTTTCTCGAACCCATATCACATAAATATGTTAGCGTAACTCGGAAGCCATTTTGGTTCCCATCGCTGTACCGTTCATCTGGGTATAAAATTCGCCATCAAACTCGAATACGTTGTTGGTTAGAACAAGTTCGGCCATCCTAACTACCACATTTGTTGGATATTTTGGGTTCTCTCTACTCGAGAAGGCTTCGCTGCAGGCGGCTAGACCCAAATGGTGCGGACTATTGGTATATAGGCTTGAGACCGTAGGCCCGTAGGCAGTTCGAAGATTCTACATTCAGGGATCCTAGTTTACGCAGAAAATCATTGGTGTCCTGGATGAATGTTGGTATTTGGCGAACAAGAGGTTTGAGCTCGGAGTCTACAAATCCACTGATGTTCTCGGTAGGACAGCCATTTGCAGAAACGATAGGCCTCCCAGTGCAGGGTGTCTGCGCTTGTGTATCTTCGGCAGTAGGTTAAACCTGGCAGCTTTTACATCTTTTGGAGCGAGGGACTCAGCGACTTTGTCTTTGATGACCCCACGAGCGTGCCAGTTCTCTATGTGGAGAGATATGGTCCGTGAGACGCTTTGGGATGTATCTAAAGCATCTTTCCTGTAGGATTCCTGGTCATTCAGCTGTCTTCTGTCTTCGTCGAAACTATCCGGAAGAAGAAAGAAAAGTGGTGGATTAGTCAACTATTTTCTGACCATCCCTTTGGAATCAACTGGGAGCACGTTCTCCGTCACAACAAGTCCCCACCCCCTGGGTCCAGGTTTACTAGCATCCATTTGGATTCTGTCGACAACAACAACATCAATAATACCGACACTCCCGGCAATTGCGGTCCTCCGGCCCCCCCAGTCCCTGCCTCCTACCGACCCTCCCGGCAATTTCGGTCCTATGGTCCCCCCAGTTCTTTCCCGTCTGACCCCTGGAGCCCCAACCCTAGAGAACTTTGAAATTTTCCTTCCCTCCCGAAGTTGGATCCCCCGCTATCTGACCCCTCAGGAACAACAGCAGCGTGTGAAGAATCGCCTGAAGAAGATGCCACCGGTGGAGCATCGAAACCGGTTGCGTGATTAAGGTTGGTCGGACTTTGGGTGTCCACGTTTGATTTTCATTTCTCTAACTGTGATGTCATCGTATCCTCCGGGATCCGTGGACTTGTAGCTGTTTTGACTTTATCTGTCCTACTAGAATATTGTCTGTGTTATTGATTCAATGATGCCGTTTATATGGCATTGTAATCAACTTACTGAATGTGCTCTGATAAGAAATTTACAAATGGATGTAGTGGATATGCTGTTGTCTTGTGATATACAATGTCTTGTACTTGTGCTTGTGCCCTAGTCTGAACCGGCCAAGGTCATGCTGAGGGCCGGCCGTCGGCCTGGCTGCCATTCTCAAACACCAGCCTGAGCTGACATGCATTTGCTGCAAGCTTCAGCATGGATTCGTACTAGAAAAATTACTTAGTTTACTCAGAGCCTTGTCTTAGAAACAGTGGCTTACAGACCCACTGCAAGCTTGACTATTAACAAGCATACCTGCAAGTACCACTTTGTTGTTGTTATTATTGTCGGGCTACTCAGCCAAGAGGCTATATGAGGGCGCTAACCTTTGTCTCTCCCCATCAGTCATAGCTAGAATGCCTCTCGCTTCGTCGCCTGAATGCTGTCCCACAATGGGAAGCTGGAGCAGACACCTTCAAGGCCTTTCGGCTCCGGTAGTAAGACATCCATTAACTGCTCATACGCCGCATACCACTGACATTGCTGAAAAGTAAAAACAATGACGAAATTAAATTGACGTAAAGGCACCTTCCCAAACGAAACTAAAAATGAGGTAGGGGCACCTTCTTCCACAAAAAATGATTTCAGCGAGAATCGAACTCACGTATCATACGGATTTATACAACGAAGCCTTTTGTTAAAAAATAGATTCCAGTGTGATTCGAGCTCACACACCGCAGTGATTCGCACACGGACGCCTTCACCACTGGGCCATGAAATCATAGTAACAGCCCCTGTAAAGACTGGGATATTTCAAGGGGGGAAATAGTTATTCGAAATAGATAAAACATAGAAATAAATGAACAAAAACAGTAATGGACTGACCAAAAGACGGGGGAAACAAAAACCAAAGGGGGGCCTGAAAAGAGGACAGTGAGACACAAGAACTTAAGAGTCGGAAAGAGAGAGACATGAGAGCATGGGGAACTGAAAAAAGTGAGACACAAGAACTTAAAAACAGCAAATCGCGAGACGTACACAAGAGATAGTGTTAACCCTTGCGAGACACGTAAAACGATAGCCTCATACGCAAGGTATAGGAGCACAGCATCTTTCGACACTCCAATCCCCAAGCGCAGATGGGGTGGGATCAGAGACAAACCCGGAAATACCACTTTCAAAGCTGACAAAGCGATTAGCCAGCAAAACAAGGTATCCCCCCACAACAACGACCGTTGGCTCTTTCCTGTTTCGGACTAAGTCTTTGTCCTAGTGGCTGCAGGATAGGCGTTTGCCATTATTTTTTATGAGACAATGCATCACCTGAAAAGTCTCCACGTTTGGCTTATGATTAAACCGTGAATCAATATAAAATATTAGACGACACACAAATTGTCTGAACATTTTTCATATGCGGTTATTATCCATGTCAGCTGAAAGAAAATTCCAGTAATTCTACAATTGTAAAGCCCGAGACCAAACATGAGTAGGGTGTCTCTGATATCAGAGACTTGTAGCGAATCCTGAGACTACAGCGTACCTCCAATGGTAGATTTGTTGTGTTAACTTGGCAGATTACTTAATTAATTTAATGATTTCGTCTAAAAATTAAAGAACAACTAGGAGGAGAAGGAGGAGGCTTATCCAACTAGGAGGATTATCCAACTCAACAAAAAAGAAAGAATTCCGGCTGAAAACTTTAAGAATCTAAGGCAGAAGACTTTTAAATTTGAAAATTTTAAAGTCTGACACAAAAATGTGTGTAGAAATTTTAGCAAAATTTCATTTTTCGGAATAACACAAATAAACCGATACCTTAAAATTTTTGAAATTTTTCAAAATTTTAAATTTTATAACATTTTTCCTTTTATCACGAGGTTTCTAAATGTAAGTGATCAAAATTTTCTACACACATTTTTGACAGAGTTTAGCATTACCACTTCATTGCTTAATCCTTTCGTGACCGGATCTTCTGAATGTCAGCGGTTGAAAGCGCCGTACATTTTTGGCTGAAGGTTTTGGAGGTAGCTAGAGCTATGCGACCACCACTATTAAAGAAAGGTTTGATTCAGCTTCCTTTCATAATTATATCTGAAGAGTTTTTGACGCACCTAAATGTTAGTAGTCGTAGTTGGGTAAAGCTACCATTTTAGCGAAACTGTCCCTAAAACGACGCTGTAACAGCAATGAAACTTGTATGGTTAGGCTGTCTTATAAAATGATTTCATGATACCAATGATGTCTGATATGTGATCGTTGGTCAAAAAAGGGTTAATTCAATTTTGTGCGCAGTGCATCTCCTAATAGCGGCACTGTATGTTTCATGATATATGCTCCTGTAATAATGTATGTCCCTGAAACAAGTCATCAAAGTTTTGCATGTTGTAACCTTAACCTAGCGTACCGCATGTTGTAAGAAAAATGTTCGGGTATCAGATTAACATCATGGAATCCTTTCTCGGACTGCGAATCTCAAGAAATACTTGAAGATTCGAAATCAACTTTGAGGCTTGTGAAAGATCTTTAATCACAGTTCATCAAAATTTAGCTAATAGCCAAAGTTGTATCTAAAAGGAACAATGTCGAACTTTGTGGCATAATCATGTTTAGTCGTAATTGAGGCGCCATCAAAAGAATTTAAAGCTATGAAACATCAACCCACTATGCCCATATTCACATTTATCATTTTTTGACAAAACGGTTGTTTGGGCTTGATTTTATTAATCAGCTTCATTTAAACTGTTTTCACCTACTCTTCAAGAAGTCTCTTATATTTATTTGAACTGCTGACGTTAGCAGCTTATCACTCCTAGCTAGGAGAACCTTAAAACTTGATTTTCTTAAATGACCACCTAACCTGAACTTAATACCGCTCCTGGGCTTAGGAGAATCTTTTGCAACCAGGCCCTGGCTTCCTGAACAAACATTACATAGCAACTTATGCTTTGTTGAAACCCACAAAAACACGCAACTTTGTTTTATCAAAATAAGGATATTGACTGTTGATTATAAATTAGCTAACCTAACCAAATTTTAAGCCAGTTTAAAAGTTGAAGACCTCGGGTGAACATTCTAATAGGCACGCATTTCTATTTCTACAGGATCTAGTTCTAGATAAGGCATGTCATAATCAACGCACTTTTCATTGTATGATTCAGTTTTGTCCAACCCGACTGTAAACCTTTGTTTTCGGGATCTACTGTCAAGGAGTTAGTGCTTAGTTTTTGACAGTTCATTACTTATCTATTTTCTGACTTGCTTGTTATTGCAAGTTCTCCAGTACATAATGCAGATTGTACCTATATATAGTGTAAAACCTTGGAATATATCAGGCAAGTGTATAAAAGAAATAATGAAGGGTCTAACTGTTCCCTTATAGAACAATAAATCTTCAACACGAAACTGATTTGGCTTAGAATCCTGTGACGTGTTTTTCTGATTCTATATTATACTAATTGGCAACGGACAGCGATTTTAACAGGACGTGGGCTTAAATAAGTCACTATCTGAAAAGAAACTCAACACAAGCACTGTCTAAGACTGGTGCCACGGGCTGTATCCTTATAATTGAATCACCATCTAATTAAAAACCTACACCTAAAATTACCAAACATGAATTCTATAGCTACTGGACTAGCGGCTTTATAAATGTATTCCTTCAATTTCTCTTCAGACAACACTTTTCAAGTTAGTTTCAAGGCATCAATTTTCCTAATTAGTTTTACAATATGAATTCAACTGATCCTATGCGTAAGTTTGCGCAGTTGAAGAAACTTATAACCTGATAAATACGATGCTTTGTTGGGAGTGCCAAAAGGCAAACCACTTTGTAGCTGATGACTAAAAACGAAGCTTCAACAGCACTTGACGGTCCAGCAATACAGATTTTTGAATCAACCACAATTTCAATACCATCATAGTAATTTACGAAAAATAAATTTTAATTGACCAAAATTAAATTTTAATCTTCACAACTTTCTCCATTAATTCACACGTCACATCCATCAATTAACAGCAGCAGCATCAAAGCAACAAAACGCAAAAACTTCGTAAAACTGTCCAGGGTGAATAAACAAACGACGCGTCGTACGTTAATAGTCGTACTGTAGGTGTTCCGTCGTAATGAACTACTGTATTGTTTATTTGATAAAAAAGGGCTAAGTCGTTTCTTTACGGGAATCGATAAGTTCTCAGGGAATTGTAACTTACCAAGTGAGTTCCCGACACGAATCCATAATTGGAAAATTAAGTATTTGACAATTACTTATTATTCGTTAATGGACACCGGATATTTTTCATATTCGGATGGGATGTCCGGTTATCCGCTTTCTCAAAACTTGAGTTAAAGAAAAAACTTATCAATTTCAGAGTTAAAATCTCAAGTTTTCTGACAATTTCGCGCTGCGTGCTATCATTATACTGCTATTGCTACAGTCTCCTCTTAAAAATATTTCATCTAATTTTTCATAACTTTGTTAATAGAAATGTGGACAGATGTCCGGATATTTTTGTTAAATCGAATATTATGGAACACAAACATTATCAGCATATCCGGACATTCAGCGCGCGGCCATGGCTAGTATTTATATCTTCCATATAATGCTGACCATGTGGGGAAGCAAAAATCTTGACAATTTATAAACAAGGAAAGACTATAATCATAAGCTTCCATATTATTCCTTATATACAAAACTTGTATATGTCAACGTGATATTGTGAAATCAGGGATTTCGCGAAATCCCTGAAAATTTCAGGGATTTCACAGAATCCCTAACATTTTCAGGGGGATTGTGAAACTCATGTCAAAACCTGGTTATTTCACAGTTTCCCTGAGTGATTAAGGGATTTCACAGAATCCCGTGTCACTTTCAGGGAAACTGTGAAATGATTGATGTAGTTGAATTTCGGGAACTTTTGTTGTAAATTTGAAAATGTAAATGTTATATAAATTTATAAATTTGCTGTTAAATTGTTGCAGGTTCGTCTTATTCGCTTACTTCGTCAATCTAAATTTTAAACTAATAGGTACACAGTGTCTTACTGTTGTTCGTTATTATTACCTACTATCAAAATTAAATTGTTGCAAAGTATAATTGCAAAGTTTGACTGATTTACTTAGATTGTCATTTTAAATTGCGACAAATCTAATTTCAGTTTATTCTAATGCTACATTTCTTTTCCTTCTTTTCTGTCTTTCTTTGTTTCTTTCTTTCCTTTAAACTGAAATAAGCGAATAGCTGTAATTCAAATGCAGCTTAACTTTCTCTGGATAATCTAAATGCTAAATAAACACCAAATAAACATCAACATTAAAAAGTAGAACATGATATAAAATTAACTTCAAAAAGTATTTAGATTATCCAGAGAAAGCTAAGCTAGATTTAAATTACAGCTATTCGCTTATTTCAATTTAATCAAAAGAAAGAAAGAAAGAGAAGAAAAATAAGGAAAAGAAATATAGCATTAGAATTAACTGAAACTTGAGTTGTCGCACAATTTAAAATGACAATCTAAGTAAATCAGAAAAACTTTGCAATTATACTTTGCAACAATTTAATTTTTTAATAAAGTTACCTATTCCAATTTAATTTAGATAGTAATAACAAGAGTACATAATACATAAGAGTATGACAGCAGACATACTCTATGTATTATCAGCTTGACACATCCTCTGCACGCTAACTGCTGACCCCCCCCCGCAAATTGGTACCCACCCAGTCGAAACGGGGGTACGCTCACTCGCTCACAATAATAACGAACAACAGTAAGACACTGTGTATATATACCTGTTAGTTTCAAATTTAGATTGACGAAGTAAACGAATAAGACAAACCTAGAATAAAATATGTATATCTGCAACAATTTAACAGCAAATTTATAAATTTTTAAAACATTTACATTTTCAAATTTACAACAAAAGTTCCCGAAATTCAACTACATCAATCATTTCACAGTTTCCCTGAAAGTGACACGGGATTCTGTGAAATCCCTTAATCACTCAGGGAAACTGTGAAATAAACAGGTTTTAACATGAGTTTCACAATCCCCCTGAAAATGTTAGGGATTCTGTGAAATCCCTGAAATTTTCAGGGATTTCGCGAAATCCCTGATTTCACAATATCACGTTGACATATATAAGCATAAACCTGACATTGCACTTACCCATCGTAATCAGCTGAACAAATAATTTAAGGCTGGTTCACAGGCTGTCGCTTTTCGCGTGTAACGTGTCGCAAGTCATATATCCAATTTCGCGTGATTTTAAGGTTTTCATGAATGTCTTCTCATTTTTAACTTTACAAGCACATAAAGAAACTAATATGAGCTGAATCATTACTTGAAAGCAATTGGAAGCATTTGCAGTTTCAAATACTTTGACAATTTGCGTTTACTAAAACCACGTATGACAAACACAAACTTCACTCCGTGTATGAATGATTGTATACATTTCAGGGTGTTTTTATGCGGATACACTGAGGAAAATGCCAATTGAAAACCGTGGCACTTTTAAGGAAGCTATTAAGTAAGCAAACACTACCAAATACGCATTCTAATTCAATAATGCGGACAGCTTGCTTTGAATATTGTTTTAAATATTTAATGTGACAAAGTGGGAGTAGGCATAAAAACGAAACGAAAGAAGCAAGGTGAAACAAAAAATGCAAGGATGTGAACAAAAAATCAAAAGGCAGAGGCAGTGCATAATAGGGTGTAATTTATTTTTCTGGAACGTAGGATCAGATCATCAAACTAGATCCTTGCATAGGTGTATCTTGCTAGATTTGGATTTCCATTTATATTCGTATTTCGATAACATTTCCTAAAATCTTATTTCGAATTGAATTTACAACATTGACTACACAAAGATTAATTTGAATTTCTAATTTTCTGTATTTTGCATGTAATTATGTGATCAGATTTTTCCTTGTGTTTGATTTTGTAAAGTGTTTATTTGTGCAAGCGTATTTAAAACGTGGAAACTCTAAATGACAGGTTTCGGTTTATTTAGTTGAGTTTCTACAGATAAAGTGAAGTTGAGGGCTGAAAGTTAATTTCAAATATGATCCAGGAATTCAGGCCGCATGTCAGAAGATTCAGCATTTAATTTTGTCTAACAACTAACATATTACATATTTGAAAATTAACTTATTCATGTATGACGATTCTATTTAGCCAAATTCATACTGCAAATGATGATTTGCAGCTGTTTTATTTCAAGAGTGTTTATAGAGCGAGTATCCTAAATCCTAAATTAAATGGAAGTCGCACATTTGTAGAAAACATTTAATATAGATAATAATACATTTAATTTTGATTTAGTAAAAAATAAGTACATTTAACATACAAAAACATTTAATAATACATTTAATCAAGACAGAAAAGCAGCCACCAGAAGGATTACATTTCTTTCTATAATAATAATAATGTTGACCGGACTATGAAAATGACAATGAAAGCGAGGATAATAAATGACATGTGTTGCTTTCGTATTTTCCAGGAACCCTTCCAGGATCAAATTCCGCAAAACTTGATCAAATGAGCTGAAATGTGGAGTGGTATGTTTTCGAATTTGTTCAAATTCTTTGTTCAAATGTCCCAAATTTTTTTTAGATTTCGCGAAATTAGATTTTTTTATTCAAAAGGGGGGACAAAGGGGAACCGAAAAATATTTTGTCTTCAAATTTGCTGAATGACGAAACGAGAATATCCAGTTTAGCGAAATTAAAAAACTTGCCATGTTTGAACTCAGCGTGGTCGAAAACATAACACACCAAATTTCAGCTCATTTGGTAATCTTTTGCGAAATCAGAGCCGAAGGGAGTATTTTCTTGAATAGATCCTTACTTTTTACTGTCTAGTAATCTGACTGTCAAAAAATGTGGCTGATTTTTGTCTTCTAGCCATCGCAAGACACCTCGAATACGTGAAAAACTTCAAGACTTCATTACGAAATTCTTGAATAAAAACGAGATAGACATACAGATTAATTCCTGCATTTACTGCTGTCAAATGAACCATGGGTTCTATATAGGTTATGAAAACAACCTCCCCAATGTAACCCCAGGAAAAGGCTAGAACCATCACGTGCGGAGACACAAAACAAATTGCAGTGCTTGCACTGATAACAAACACACACATAAATTTGCGCAATTCTCTGGAAACACTGAACTGTCGTGACGTACGCAGCTTCCTGCGTCGTAGCATAAAGACCGAAATTGTTGTAAGATTTATGAAAAATGTCAAAATTATTTGCCCTGTCACCCCAGTTATTCATATGGACATAAGTAGTGCCCCAAACGGCAAGCGGCGGACACAAAGGATTAACCGTGTTATGTCGACGTAGCGTTAATGTGCACATTAGGCCGCATGAGAAAAGCACAAAACCAACTGTAGCTAGAGCTAGTCTACTAGTGAACCGAATTATAAAACTGCTGGAATATCGGGTTGGTACCACAACTACAAAAAGTCGCTGCCCCGCCAAAGCCAGTGTTGCGGAACAAGGTAGCTGCAGACCCACTAAGTATAAAATAGGGAATACTTTAAGCAAACACTGCACGGGTCTAAGTCTGTAATAGAAATCGGAAGACGAAGATGTATACTCATCAATACCGTATACGAAATGAGCAACAGCAAAGCTCAGATCGCCAAACGCCAAAACCAGTTGCAGCTGAAACTTATGGCGCAGGTCTTCACTGAGACTAATAATCACAATCAATAACAAGCTTGAACTGATAGATAGAGGGTTTATAATAAAATTAGCGATAATGATATAATTGCTGCTGGGAAAACAGTCTGTAGAATTTAAGCTGGCTAACGAGCAGGAGTTCATGTCTAGTTTTCGCCTGGTGCAAAGCTTAACTGCCTTTTCCAGAGTAGTAGCTCCTAGAATTACAAACTATGAAAAGGCAGTTCCATCTGTTTAATCTGGTAAATGTAACCATCGGATTTTAGAAATAATCAAATAGTGCAACAGGACACCAGGATATAGGGAGACCGGGATAATGGCGGTTACATGATATTCAATAACCTGTTTAAACACAGGTAACTGGCTCAATCCATGGATTGCACGAAGCAATTTTATGAAACAGATCTTGATCTTGATGAAAAGACGTTACACAAAGTTCTAAATCTTGTTTACCCCTGCACAAATTTAATTCGATAGATCAGTTTTCAAATATACTCCACGTTGAAGCTCCATAATCGAACATTGTAGAAGCAAAGTTACCTTAGCCTAAAACGGTATCATCATTTTTGCCCATTATTCAAATTGCATGCAGTTATTGTTCGTAACTCGCGTAGAAGTGGAGGAAACAATTTAATACCTAAACTTGTTTAAAAATGTTTTAGTGGAGTTTTGATCTTATATTAACTTAACGCTTTTAACGGAAAAAGAGATGGGCTTTTCGAAATGAGACATCATCAGTAAGTTGCATACTTGGTTTTCTCGATGATTGGATTTTTAATTCAACTAATTTAATTACATTCAGCAAATTAAATTTCAAACTATATATTATATATTATTATTATTATTATTATTACTATTATTATTATTATTATTATTATTATTATTATTATTATTGTTATTATTATTATTATTATTATTATTATTATTATTATTATTATTATTATTATTATTATTATTATTATTATTATTATTATTATTATTATTATTATTATTATTATTATTATTATTGTTATTATTATTATTATTATTATTATTATTATTATTATTATTATTATTATTATTATTATTATTACAAGACTATTGGTTGGGTTGGGTTGCCCATAGTTACTCGAATTTAAAGTACTCCGTTATAGTGCTATTGTGTGAGTAGTCTTAAAGAACTTGGAGTCTAATCGAACCTTGAGCATATGGGGATACTCAGCCTTGACCACACAATGCGAAAGTACCCATTGATGTGAGCTAAAAACAGGTTTTGCAACAACTGTGATTTAACAAATTATCACGCATTTTAGAGTTGTCTGATGTATTACTTCATACTAAGGCCTTGGTTTCCTTTCGGGTATTTTTGCCTCGTACGGCTTTAATCCTTTACGAAAATAGCTAAAACTTACGAAATAACCTATTTTCATGCTTTTTATTCCTAGTTTTTCTATTTTAACATTTTGGGCCCAGTCCCGTATTTTTAAGCGAAAAAATAAGAAAGTGTTGGTTTTTGGCCTTAGGCTCCCAGTAGGTAGGTAAGACATGGGATTGGTTGTATGGCTGGAAAGAGGACACAAAATGTACATTTTTGCTTTTACAACCTTCGAGCTATCTGCTGTGGTTAAGTCAGTATCAGCAAAAACTGTTTAGAGGATCAAAAAATGACCGTTTTCGAGGAAATCATTTTTTAAAATAACTGCAACATATTATGGACAAAGTTGGCTTATTTATACCAAGAGTACATAACATAAGAGTGTGCCACTAGGCACACTCTATGTCATCAGAGCTAAAAGTATGCTCTGCACGCTAACGGCCCACCCCCCCCCCCCGCAAATTAGTCCCATCACTTCAAAGAATTTCGTGCGCTATGTTTGTGTTCTAAAGCTCGAAGCGGGCACAAAATTCGCTAGCACACTGCTTGTGTTTTCGAGCTTAAGCACATAAACATAGAGCGAGTGAGCGTACCCCCGTTTCGACTGACTAGGTACTGATTTGCGGGGGGGGTGGGCCGTTAGCGAGCAGAGCATAGTTTTTGCTCTGATAAGAGAGAGCGTGCCTAGTGGCATACTCTTATCATTATGTACTCTTGTTTATACTCAATACAGCTTACTTGTTGTTAAACTTGTTTTACAATACTTGTTAAAACAATACTTGTTTTGCTACAGCGTCCAAATGCACATTTCATGAATTGCCTATTAGCCGTACTTTATTGCTTTTAAAGCTAGAGATTTGGCCGAAATACCATTTTGGCCAAACTGCGAATATTTTGTTTTGAGCATCGATATCTCAAAAAATACTCGACGGATTCCGGCGATTTTTGGCAGAGTCGAAATTAGCACTTCTGCGGAGGGACGATTTTCTTTTTTAGGGCTAAAACATATTGATTTGCAAGAATACTCATTGCGAAGTTGCGAAATTTCGTGTTACCGTGCATTTGGTCGATTTTCTCGACCGTTAATGCCTGCTAAACCAAACCCCAAAAACGTCCTTCGGTCCCTATATCTTCATATCATGGCACAGTGTTATAAAGTGACTTAAGAATGTGTATTTAACAATAACGAAACAAGAAGACCCCTAAAAGGGTATAGTTCTGCTTTGAGGAGCCTGAAAATGTCTATGTAGGATAAGACAAAACTGAATTCACGGGTCAACGCCTGCATTTCGGAACTGCACAGATACGTGTGCAGGGCGACGTGTCTCTCAAGTCCGCAATTCATCCAGAGAGAAATCGCCAACTCAAACATTTGGCCACGTATTTAAATACTTTGCTTTCTTATGACAGCATCGTTCTTTAATTTTTAGCCATAAAATTAAGATACAAACTGTACTACAGCTAACATTAAATTTCAGTTAACTTTTCTTTCATTTATTTCTCGAAAAATTTTCTTTTCATTTTCTTTCATTTAAATGTATACATCAAATATCAATGACAATAATGACAACAACTCGTATTCTGTGACAGTTGACTGACAAAACCTTGACAGCCAACATTGAAGAAACACAGCTGTTAGTTCGTGCTTGTGCTGTAGTCTAGTGGTAAAGAGGTGGGCAAAGGTCAATCTCAAATAATAAGAGCATATCAGCTGTCAGAATGTTATGAAATCAATAAAATGAAGGTTTCTTTTTCTTTTCTTGAAATTCAGAATTTCTTTCTTTAAATTTCATTTTTCTTTAACTGAAATAAAATGTTAGCTGTACAATTTTTTCAAAAGCCTCAATTATGACGATTGCTATGTACTGTTTTGTAGGCTGGTTTGATCAATAAGAGCTTAAACATGAACAGAACTGAAAACATACCAGGCTTTCTAAACTATTAGCCAATCGTGCGAAGAACAATTACGAAAAGATTTAGTATATAATAACTAAAAAGTTGAGTATATATTCTTTGCTCTATTAAAGAGCCATTGAACTTTGCGCAGCCATCTAGACTTGCAACTGGTGAGAACAGGCAGTACAACTCTCATTTGCATAAATACAGACGTCTTTGCAAACTTGCATCTAACATCTAAAATCTGGGGGGGGGCAGATTAAGAACAACAAACATTTTCAGGGAAGAGGGGGAAGGAAAATAAAAACATGAAGTACAAGCCAGCCAAATTCATTTCAACAGTGATTACACCTACAATAGCCAAAACTTAAATTTATGTGTTCAAATAAGTCGCAGGCCCCCTTCGGTTAAAACAAAGAAAAAGAACATTACTAGAGCAATGCTGAAGATAGGCAGAGTTTAAATGGAGCAGGGCTTCCTTAGTGCTAAACATATCTATGTTCCGTAACAATAGTTCTGCCTCCAGGCAGAACAAAAATGTTAAACTTTTGAGAGTTCTGTTCTGTGACTTCTGATACGTTGTCAATATATAGCAGTTATTTAAGAGCTGCTAATAGGAATCGTAAACTTTCAACAAGCTTATTTGCATGAATGGGTTGCCGCTGTCATTTTTCCTCTTATAAACAAGAAGTTTGCCGTGTCCAGTACCACTAAATCCGTAGATTTTCCGGAAATTTCTATTTCAGTTTCAAAATCAGGGCCATCGAATTAATTTATGACCAGTTTTTGAGAGAACTCGAAGACAAAAAATTTTCTGGTCCAAAATCCGGGTTTTTGGGAATTACCTGATTTTCAGTTTTTCGGCCATAACTTTCGTTAGGCGCATTTCCAGAAAATGTCGCAAGAAGGAAAGTTGTTCAGCTCGACGAGCTCTTTTATTGGAGTGCCATATCGACCACTTTCGAAAAAAAATTTCAAAATCCGGAATTTTCCGGGTCCAATATCTCGAAATCCATAAAGTTTCCGGGAATTTCGATTTCGTTTTCGAAATCAGTGTGGTCGAATTACCCTATGACCTTTTGAGAGAAATCAGAGACAAAAACTTTTTCGGCCCAAAATCCGGATTTTCGTGAATTCCCGGATTTTCAGTTTTTCGGACATAACTTTCGCCGAATGCCATTCCCGGAATCCGGGAAGTACCGAACTGCGTACCGAAGGTCACCCCAAATTCCCCCTGGAAATTTCAGCCGGGATCGGTCCAGCCAATCAAAAGTTAGAGGGGTGACAAGAATCCGGAGAATAATAATAACAACAAGCTTATTTGCATGAATGGGTTGCCGCTGTCATTTTTCCTCTTATCAGGAGTCATATCTGAAGCTGGGAATATTTAAGAGCTTTGGCTCTATTACAACTTTTTATCCACTCAACGAGAGCTTTCGAATGATACCAAAATTAGCTCATTGAGACAACTTTTTTTATTTTACTCATTTTTACTCACGGGGGTGCTCCGGGAGCACCTCTGCTCCCCCGGTGCTCCCCGCGCTTCCGGGAGCAGTTCAAGTCAAGACCTTCAAAATGAGGTATCAACCACCTCTCTACCCCTTCCCAATCTCGAGATAGAGGGGGGGACAAGAATCCGGAGAATAATAAATAAATAAATAACGGACATACCCAAGTTAAAGGGTTGCCTTTTTGTTGAAAAAGCGGCAACCCAATAACGGAAATACTCAACACAAAGGGTTGCCTTTTTTGTGAAAAAGCGGCAACCCAATAATAATAAACTAGCGAAGTAGCGAAAATGGGTTGCCGCGGCATTTTCTCTTAGAGACACGGTATTTTTCATAAGTTGCAACTGATTTACGAAAATTTCCATATCCGTTTCGAAATCAGCGCCATAGAATTAGTCTATGGCTAACTTTATGAGCAAAATCGAAGATATAGACTTTTTGGTCCAATTCCGGGTTTTCGTAAAATGCCGGATTTTCAGTTTTTCGGTCGTAACTTTCGCTAGACGCGTTTCCGGAAAATGCAGCATTAAGTAGGAAAGTTGTTCAGCTCGGCGAGCTCTTTCATTTGAGTACCATATCTATTGCTTTTAAAGAAATGTTTCAAAGCCCAGAATTTTCCTGGCCGAATATCTCGAAATCCGTAAATTTCCGGAAATTTCGATTTCAGTTTCGAAATCAGCGTGGTTGACTTACCCTATCACCAACTTTTGAGCGAAATCGTAGACAAAAAATTTTTATGTCCAAAATCCGGGTTTCCGTGAATTCCCGGATTTTCAGTTTTTCGAACATAACTTTCGCTAGATGCATTTCCGGAAAATGTCGAAAGAAGGAGAGTTGTTCAGCTCGAAGAACTCTTTCATTTGAGCACCATAAATTTTTCCACTTTTCGATAAATTTTTCAAAATCCAGAATTTTCCGGGTCCAATATCTCGAAATCCGTAAATTTTCTGGAAATTCCGATTTCAGTTTCGAAATCAGCGCAATCAATTTAGCCTGCAAAATTGGAGACAAAAAATTTTTGGTCCAAAATCCGGGTTTTTGGGAATTCCCGGATTTTCAGTTTTTCGGCCATAACTTTCGCTAGGCGCATTTCCGGAAAATGTCGCAAGAAGAAAAGTTGTTCAACTCGACGAGCTCTTTTATTGGCGTGCCATATCGACTACTTTCGGTATAATTTTTCAAAACCAGGAATTTTTTGGGTCCAATATCTCAAAATCCGTAAATTTTCCGGGAATTTCGATTTCAGTTTCGAAATCAACGCCATCGAATTAGTCTATGACGGACTTTTTAGCAAAATTGGAGACAAAAAATTTTTACGTTTCCCTTGGTCCCCCCTTACCATTTTAAAAAATTCCGGGTACCGCCATTCCCGGAATCCGGTAAGTACCGAACTGCCCGCGCTTCCGGGAGCACATTATGTCACCCCAAAGTCCCCCTGAAAATTTCAGCCGGATCGGTCCAGCCAATCTAAAGTTAGAATGCGGGACAAGAATCCGGAGAATAATAATATCAAGCAAATTGGCATGAATGGGTTGCCGCTGTGATTCTTCTTCTTATCAAGGGACATAACTCAGTTTGTATGCAGTTAGGAGCTTTGGCTCTATTACAACTTTTTATCTACTCAATGAGAGCTTTCAAATGATACCCATATTGGAGGGTCTTCGTTACTTTCAATTTTGAACCATTTTGCAGCATCACCGTATCGAGTACTTTTTGTTCCACAAATTAGTCCCATCACTTCAAAGAATTTCGTGCGCTATGTTTGTGTTCTAAAGCTCGAAGCGGGCACAAAATTCGCTAGCACACTGCTTGTGTTTTCGAGCTTAAGCACATAAACATAGAGCGAGTGAGCGTACCCCCGTTTCGACTGACTAGGTACTGATTTGCGGGGGGGGGTGGGCCGTTACCGAGCAGAGCATAGTTTTTGCTCTGATAAGAGAGAGCGTGCCTAGTGGCATACTCTTATCATTATGTACTCTTGTTTATACTCAATACAGCTTACTTGTTGTTAAACTTGTTTTACAATACTTGTTAAAACAATACTTGTTTTGCTACAGCGTCCAAATGCACATTTCATGAATTGCCTATTAGCCGTACTTTATTGCTTTTAAAGCTAGAGATTTGGCCGAAATACCATTTTGGCCAAACTGCGAATATTTTGTTTTGAGCATCGATATCTCAAAAAATACTCGACGGATTCCGGCGAAAAATTTTCTTTTCATTTTCTTTCATTTAAATGTGTACATCAAATAACAATGACAATAATGACAACAACTCGTATTCTGTGACAGTTGACTGACAAAACCTTGACAGCCAACTTTGAAGAAACACAGCTGTTAGTTTGTGCTTGTGCTGTAGTCTAGTGGTAAGGGTCTTCGTTACTTTCAATTTTGAACCATTTTGCAGCATCACCGTATCGAGTACTTTTTGTTCCACAAACCTGTCCAAAACGCAATTTCTGTAAACTTTCAGGCTTTGTCTCTATTGCAACTTTTTATCTACTCAACGAGAGCTTTCGAATGATACCGACATGAGCCCGATCTGAGAACTTTCAATTTTGAGCCATTTTGGCCGTTTTTGGCCATTTTTGACCATTTTCGGTCTTATAACTCAAAGTGGGTGCATTTTCAGGCCTTGCTCTCTATTACAACTTCCATTACTTGTCGAGAGCTTTCGAAAGATACCAAAATTAGCTCATTTGGACAACTTTTCTATTTTACTCATTTTTACTCACGGGGGTGCTCCGGGAGCACCTCTGCTCCCCCGGGGCTCCCCGCGCTTCCGGGCGCAGCTCAGGTCCATATGCATCTCCCCTGAAAATTTCAGCCCGATCGACCCACCCAATCTCGAGATAGAGGGGGACACGAATCCGGAGAAGAAATAATAATAACAAGCTTATTTGCATGAATGGGCTGCCGCTGACCAAGGCGTGGTCGAATTATCCTATGACCAACTTTTGAGAGAAATCGGAGACAAAAAATTTTTTGGTCCAAAATCCGAATTTTCGGGAATTGCCGGATTTTCAGTTTTTCGGCCATAACTTTGGCTAGGCACATTTCCGGCGAATGTCGCAAGAAGGAAAGTTGTTCAGCTCGACGAGCTCTTTTAGTTGATTACCATATCGACCACTTTTGGAAAAAATTTTCAAAATCCGGAATTTTCCGGTGCCAATATCTCGAAATCCGTAAATTTTCAGGAAATTTCGGTTTTAGTTTCGAAATCAGCGCTATCGAATTACCCTTATGACCAACTTTTAAGCAAAATTGGAGACAAAAGTTTTACGTTTCCCTTGGTCCCCCGTTACCATTTTAAAAAATTCCGGGATTCGCCATTCGCGGAATCCGGGAAATATCGGACTGCCCGCGCTTCTGTCATCACTTCACCCCACCCTAACCCCCTCCTGAAAATTTCAGCCCAATCGGTCACCCCTAGCAAAAGTTAGAGGGGGGAACAGCGGGTGGTAACGAGATTAAATAATAATAATTATAATAACTAGCGCTACTGCAAGAATGTGTTGCCCACAACAGGTTTTTCTGTTTATTGTTCTGCCATAACTTTCGCTAGACGCATTTTCAGAAAATGTCGCAAGAAGTAAACTTGCTCAGCTCAACGAACTCTTTCGTTTGAGTACCATATCGACCACTTTCAGAGAAATTTTTCAAAATCCGGAATTTTCCGGGTCCAATATCTCGAAATCCGGAAATTTTCCGGAAATTTCGATTTCAGTGTCGAAATCAGCGTGGTCGACTTACCCTATGACCAACTTTTAAGCAAAATTGGAGACAAAAGTTTTATGTTTCCCTTGGTCCCCCGTTACCATTTTAAAAAATTCGGATTTTGGGTCGAAAAAGTTTTTGTCTCGGATTTCACTCAAAAGTTGGTTATAGGGTAATTCGACCACGCTGACTTCGAAACTAAAACCGAAATTTCCGGAAATTTACGGATTTCGAGATATTCGGCCAGGAAAATTCTGGGTTTTGAAACATTTCTTTGCGATAGATATGGCACTCCAATAAAAGAGCTCGTCGAATTGAACAACTTTGCTTCTTGCGACATTTTCCGGAAATGCGCCTAGCGAAAGTTATGTCCGAAAAACTGAAAATCCGGGAATTCACGAAAATCCGGATTCGCCATTCGCGGAATCCGGGAAATATCGGACTGCCCGCGCTTCTGCCAACACTTCACCCCACCCTAACCCCCTCCTGAAAATTTCAGCCCAATCGGTCACCCCTAGCAAAAGTTAGAGGGGGGAACAGGGGGTGGTAACGAGATTAAATAATAATAATAATAATAATAATAACTAGCGCTACTGCAAGAATGTGTTGCCCACAACAGGTTTTTCTGTTTATTGTGCTGCCATAACTTTCGCTAGACGCATTTTCAGAAAATGTCGCAAGAAGTAAACTTGCTCGGCTCAACGAACTCTTTCGTTTGAGTACCATATCGACCACTTTCAGAGAAATTTTTCAAAATCCGGAATTTTCCGGAACGACTATCTCAAAATCCGTAAATTTTCAGGAAATTTCGGTTTTAGTTTCGAAGTCAGCGTGGTCGAATTACCCTGTGACCAACTTTTGAGTGAAATCGGAGACAAAAACTTTTTCGACCCAAAATCAGGATTTTCGTGAATTCCCGGATTTTCAGTTTTTCGGACATAAATTCGCTAGGCGCATTTCCGGAAAATTTCGCAAGAAGCAAAGTTGTTCAATTCGACGAGCTCTTTTATTGGAGTGCCATATCTATCGCAAAGAAATGTTTCAAAACCCAGAATTTTCCTGGCCGAATATCTCGAAATCCGTAAATTTCCGGAAATTTCGGTTTTAGTTTCGAAGTCAGCGTGGTCGAATTACCCTATGACTAACTTTTGAGTGAAATCGGAGACAAAAACTTTTTCGACCCAAAATCCGGATTTTCGTGAATTCCCGGATTTTCAGTTTTTCGGACATAATTTTCGCTAGGCGCATTTCCGGAAAATGTCGCAAGAAGGAAAGTTGTTCAACTCGACGAGCTCTTTTATTGGAGT
>JASAND010019512.1:0-19099 GCA_030248195.1 Trissonchulus latispiculum | reverse complement strand
CTTTCCTGCCGGTGCTAACTTCACAGGTAGTTTTTATCAAAGTAGCTTTATCATTAGTAAGCGTCATATCGTCTACATATCTATGTGCATTAGTTAGTAATTCGTTTAGACCAGTCTTATTATTGTTAGGTGTATAATTAGATTCCATTTGATGTGGGATCAAGTTAGCTATGTTAGGGGCAGCGTTACTTCCCATAGGTATACCTATTTTTGTTTAAGGTGGTGATTCCTTTTGGGCACATATTGTTGATTAACAGTACAAATCAAGATGACATTTTATGAAACTTTTCAAAACAACTTCTTTTAGCATTCTAACACCGTCCGCGCAATCCCGCTTCAAAAATTAGACGTTTCAGTTCATTGCGGTTTTTGTCAATTTTTGACAGCTGTGATTATATTCATTTGAAAGATCTTGTTCAGCTCTACATTTTTTGTTTTTGAAGTACCTTTCTAGCTTTTCGCTATTGTGAGATACAATCGATTTTCCTATTTTGACGTTGATAACTTGTCATTTTTGCAGAAATCAAATAATGCGCAATATCTTGAGCTTTTTGTAAGCTGTAAAATTAAACTTCGGGTGTCAATTTGAAGGTCTCGTCGAGACCGATTATCCGTGGCATTATAATTTTTTAACTGCCCGTAATAATTATAATTATGTTATAATCTCTAATTATAATCTACCCCGTACGCTGATATCGCCAGAAATGTAGTTTCTGCAAAAACATGCCCCCCCCCCCCCCCCCCCCCCCCCCCCCCCCCCCCCCCCCCCCCCCCCCCCCCCCCCCCCCCGGCAGTTAAAAAATTATAATGCCACGGATAATCGGTCTCGACGAGACCTTCAAATTGACACCCGAAGTTTAATTTTACAGCTTACAAAAAGCTCAAGATATTGCGCATTATTTGATTTCTGCAAAAATGACAAGTTATCAACGTCAAAATAGGAAAATCGACTATATCTCACAATAGCGAAAAGCTAGAAAGGTACTTCAAAAAACAAAAATGTAGAGCTGAACAAGATCTTTCAAATGAATATAATCACAGCTGTCAAAAATTGACAAAAACCGCAATGAACTGAAACGTCTAATTTTTGAAGCGGGATTGCGCGGACGGTGTTAGAATGCTAAAAGAAGTTGTTTTGAAAAGTTTCATAAAATGTCATCTTGATTTGTACTGTTAATCAACAATATGTGCCCAAAAGGAATCACCACCTTAAACAAAAATAGGTATACCTATGGGAAGTAACGCTGCCCCTAACATAGCTAACTTGATCCTACATCAAATGGAATCTAATTATACACCTAACAATAATAAGACTGGTCTAAACGAATTACTAACTAATGCACATAGATATGTAGACGATATGACGCTTACTAATGATAAAGCTACTTTGATAAAAACTACTGTGAAGTTAGCACCGGCAGGAAAGATATAAATTATTCATGAGCTTCTAAGCCTAAGTGAAATTGACATTACTTTTGATAAACGTTCAATCATTTCGCTTTACTCTTGTCTAAATTCGTAGGTCCGGATAGCTAATAGTTGTAGTTCTCCATATTGAATTGGTTAGGGACAGTGTGGGTGTAAATTCAATTGCAAGTGGCTGGGTCACAAACTTTGAGGTTGAAGTTCGGGTTAGGTTGTTTTGGGTTGTTTGGTCAAGTTTCTGCTCTGTCGCTCTGCCGGCTTTCGCCGGGCGTTTTGTGTTTAGTTTAATATTTTGTCAAGTTTATGATTTGTAGTTGAAATTTGTGTTTTGGTTCTAATTTCGTCGTCAAGTCTTTGTAGAAATTATAATAAACCGTTGTAATTATTTCGTCGGTTTCTAGTTGGTCAGGACCGAACAATTCTCCAGCGTCACACACCACAGTTGTTCACCTGTAATTGAGTCTTAACCTAGGGAGTAAAGTCAGGCAACAGCATTTTACTAAGTTTAGTATAGTCAAACTTCACATGTGGCGACCGTGTCATGTGGTATATGTTGGAGGAGTGTGACGGCCTTGACCCAAAATTTTTTCGTGCTTTAGAAGATCGACTTCAAGATATTCAACGGCTTTTTGAATTTTTACAAAATTTAGATTACCCGGACGAGTATAACGATTTAGTTTTGCGACAGAGGTGTTGTGAGCAGGCCCCAGTTATGGATCGGGGGGTCCCGCGTGAGCTTGGGGAATATACGGATCCGCCTCTCCAAGATGGGGTTCCACCTGGAACTCGGGGGGGGAGTGCCTTACCGTAATTGGGGGATCCCCTATATTCCCACTACGATCCCCTTGCAAACTTGGGGGAAAAATTCTGGGCGAAACCAAATATTCCATGTTGTATGGCTCAAGTCCCGGTCAGTAGCAGGGGTCCACCCCCCCAGTGGACCCAGGCGGGGGGTTCCTCCCAGCCCCAAACTTCGGCCTCCAGTACACAGCAAATTCCACGGCCGTCATATTCTCAGATGTTGAATAAAGCTTTTGGCCCTCCAATCATTTCTCCCGATCAGATGGTGCAGAATGGGGGGCGAAGCCCCCCAAAATCTCTCCCAACCCCCTCTTCCCCCGACGCCCACTCCAGAAACTCAGGAAGAAAATTCAGTTTCGGCTGCGGGTCTAGAACAGGAGGTGTGTGTTGTTATTACGTCTCCTTCAGAGGAAACGGGGGTCCGGTAGCTCCCCCGGGTCAGACTGTGCTACCGTCTGAGGAGGAAATTTTTGCGGCGGCTGCTGCTGTCGTGCGGGACCCGGAAATTCGAGATCTCCCTCGGGGACATCCTAGGCGTTTGGAAAAAATCTCAGATTTTTACAGGGGGATGGTGGACAGATTAACAGATCAGCTTGTCGCGGAGCGGCGTGCTTCTCTTGGGCTTCCACCAGAGTCAGGAGGGCTTGCGGGGGGTTCGACCCCTGCTGCCCCTCAGGCCGGTCCTTCAGTCTCAGTGGCCGGCCATGTCCAGTCGGAGTCGAATGGAGGGGGAGCTCCAGTCTCTCCACAGTCCCAATACTCACATGTTACTGGACAAACGACAATGATCTCTACTCACAATCAGTCTCAGCAGAATCCGCGGCCAGAAAATGCTATCCCGCAGTCTTCGGCCCCTCCTCCGCCCCATGGTCCCCCTCCAGCTCAGTCAAATGCTTCGCCGCCCCAACAGAACGGGCCTGGTCAGTTTATTCCTGGATCTACTTCGCACGCAGTGCCTGGATCGCAGCCTCAGCAACAGCAGACTCCGCCGTATCAGGCGGGAGGCCCCCAGGCTGATGGCTATGGTTATTACGATCCAAATTACTACTACTATGCTCCGTATGGTTACTATGATCCGAATTTGTATTTTGATCTTAATCAGCAGCAATATTTTGAGTCTCAACAATCAGCCTCAGTTGGCTCCCATGTATCCGGACCCTGTGCCCGGTACTCCGCAGAATTATGGTTACTATCTGAATTCGCCAGAGCCTGCTTCTCAGCAGACTCCTCCTCCGTCTCAACAGCCGGCGGACCAACAGGTTCCAAATTCGGCACAGTCAGACCAGGCAGTTTGTCGGGTGGCCACTGACCACTCAGGGGGGGCTCGCCTTCGGGCGAGGCCTCATCCCACTCTGGCTACTATGCAGGCTACGGATGCTTCAGTTAGACGCCATAATGCTCAATTGTATCGTACGTATATGGCAATTCTACATGACATTCCTCGTTTTGAGCCGACTTTTGATTATTTTGAAGATTGGTTACCACAGTTTGTTTCAGCAGCTACCGTGCAAGGGATCCCTAGGGACCAATGGGCCCGTCTGATGTTTAACAAACTGTCTGGTAAGGCTCTTACTTTTGCTTCGAAAGTTGGTCCTAAGGTTGTTGAGTCATTAGACGAATTTATACGTATGATGTCTGCTCAGTTCCCGAAGCCGCAACAATCTGTTTCGGAAAAATTTCATAGATTTGCTCAAAGAGTTCAGCAGCCTGGGGAAACCGTCCACCAATACGTGTCGGAGCTGCAATCTCAAGCTTTGGAAATTTGGCCATCGCAGGCAGATCGGGACAGGCACTGCGTGCAACAATTTTTTGACGGCATTCGTTCGGAATATACAACGGCCTTGGCGTCAAATTTCGGAAAAAGTGAGCCCAAATTGGACGAAATTCTACGTATCCTGGACAAATTGGAATCACGGATCTCAAAACCTGGATTGGCAGATCAACAAGCTTTTGCTGCCCCAGTCTTTCATGTCGGCGCCCAGAATTCCTCCAGGGACGGGGCTGCCCCCCTCGATTCGACTCCTGCGACTAGGCTGGAGCTGCGGGAAATGAAGGACTGGTTTGAGACAAAATTTTTGGATAAGCTCAAGGAAATGGAGGAAGAAAAGAAAAAACGCTTTCCTCCTTGCCGTCACTGCAACAAGCGGGGGCACCATCCGGATCGCTGTTGGGACAAGGACCCTTCAAAAGCCCCTCCGGGTTATAAAGGTAGGAATAATCAAAATACTCAGGCGCAAGTTGATATGGTGGGGGCCTACCCTCAGATGCCTCCTCAGCCGGTATACTATCCACAGCATGACCCGGCGCTTCAGTCCCCGGGTTATGCGGCGGCCCCTCAGCAGTATCTGCCTCCGTGGCAGCATGCTGCGCAGAGCCAGCCTCGGCCGTTGTTGCAGTCTCAGTGGCAGTCACAAGGTGTGGCGGCTCCTGGTTCTGTGGCGCGTCCGCGGGTGCCTTTGCAGGCGGGTCAGCCGCGTTACCAGGGGGCGGGGGCGAGAGCTTCCGGTCCTCCCTGTCTGAACGCAAATTTTATTCCATCTTCTCACGGTCCGGTAGGGGGCGGGGCCCAGCCTAAAAGAGGGGGTAGAAACCCCCAAACTGCTCCACCTCCGACGGCTCAGCAGGTAAATCAGATGGTCAATCAACTTTCGGTCAATATGCTACAGATTGAGCCCGATTACGAACGTTTAGGCCTCACAAATCAGCCGGAGGAAACTTCGGAACAGGTTTTGGGGGCAAATTTGTCTTTCGATGCTGATTCCGTAGAATATCAAGTTGCTCAAAAATTTCAGTTACTTCATCGGAATTTTTCCACATTGGCAGCTATTCATGGCCAAACTCACGAATTTATGAATAAGTATTTTGATGCTATTCGGTTGCATATTGGGGATATGACTGATCTTTTTCTTCGTTTATGGCCAAATAAGTTCGATTCAAATAATATTTGGATGAATGAAGCTGAGCCGTCGGACTCGTGGTGTGCGGGGGGTTCTCCCATTTTGGCGGGCCCGGGGTCCCCCTATACAGCCCCGTCCGAACCACCTGTCCAAGAACCTGCACCAGCTGAGGCCACAAATTGGGTCCAGGAGGACCAGGGTGAGGAAGTTCTTCCTCCAGAAACAGAGGCTACACCAGCCTCACAGGTAAGTCCTCATTGTGTGGTGCAAATTTCTGATTTAATAGGCCATTCAGCTCTCGCAGAACCGGGGGATGTCCCAGAAATTGATCTCGAATCTGTTTTGGCAGCGGGTGAGAACACCCCAGCAATTCTGATTGATGTCAACGGTCAAAAATTGGTAGCGATTGTAGATACGGGAGCGCCCATTTCGATTATCAGTACGGGGGGCCTTGAACGTCTCCTCAGGGCGGGCGCAGAAATCGTGGTTCATTACCCGGATCCTATCAAAGCACGTACACCAGGAAGTGACTATTTGAAACTAACAGGGAAAGCATTTTTGCCTTTCAAGGTTGGTCAAATCCAGTTCGGGTGGCATTTTCACGTGGCCCCCAATTTTTACAGGGATATTTTGCTAGGTGCTGATTTCATGAAAGCTTTTTCTTGGGATATCATTCTCTCTCAGAATAAAGTTTATATGGGCACAATGAACCATGATTTGCTCACCCCTGATCAATTGAGAGCTGAATGGAATACCCGGGATTCGACAGTTTTGGCAGTGGTTCTGGCAGTTGACGTGGCGGTCCCTCCTTCCTCGGAGGTCTGGCCTCAGGCCCGGGTGTCCCCAAGACTGACCGAGACACCCCATTTGTTTGAACCTTTTGATGACTTTGTACATATAAACCGTGTTTTGCCGTATGGGGGATTGTTGTGCCTCGGGAAACGGTTTTTGATTTTTTGGTTGCAAATCCTACAAATTGCCCGGTTGAATTATCGAAGGCTACTATGTTGGGATCCATTAGCCCGGCTCGCCACAGACCCTAACCTAGAGGTACCGTTGGCAGTCACGAGGGCTCAAGTTAATGTCGATTCGTATACTGATGATATGTTGTTCATTGTTGATGAGGACCTCGGGACCCCTCCTCCCCAAATTTCTTCTCCATTTACTGGATCTTTGTCTGATTCTCCTTTTGATGACCCATTGGTTCTTAATTGTGATGTTGACTCTACTCAAGGGAACCTCCTGCTAAAAGAGGGGGTGGACCCCCTACATCCCAATGAATTTTTTGACGAATCTGAAAAAATCCCGGAAGCAACTTCGTGCGCCAAGGGGGTTACGGCCCCTCCTGAGCCTCAGTCTCCTCTAAAAGAGGGGGTGGTCACCCCCAAAATTTTGGACGGGGAGGTGAAAACTTTGCAGTCATGTTTGTTTTCGGGTGACGATTTGGTCGATTTTTCTCAGGAAACGAAAGAATCTTGGCCAACGGTACCAGTAGAGTTTTCCGATATTGTAGAGTCTTGGGCGTCAGAGTCTCAGCCTCCCCCTGAGCTCCCTGCTGGTCAGGGACCCCAGGGTGAGGACGTGGACCTCAACCAGGTGCCTTCCGTTCCGCCTAAAAAGTTTCGAAAATTTTTACGTCGCAAGATCCATCCGGGAGAACCTGGGTTCGAGCCCCGTACGTATAGTGTGACCACGGAAAAATACCATCCTACTGATTTGTCTTTTGATGAGACCTTTTCACGTATCCCTCAGAACGGGGATATTGTACGTACTCCTGAAGAAGAGGTTGAGGTTGACCCTCTGACTGCAGATCGGTAGCAACTGCCCTTTTTGCAGATGCAGCAAAACGTGCTCTTTTGAACGGAAAAATTAGCTTGAAAGACTGTTGTTTGTCCCGTCGAAATCAGCGGCGGTTAAAACTTATGATTTTAGATTTTCCTGACATTTGGGACGCTACAGGCGGTTTTGGGAAAACCGATATTGACTATCATTACATCGAAATTGAGCCAGGAAAACGACCTATTCGTGCTCGGGCTTACAAAGTTAACCCAGCACAGAAGAAAATCATAGACGAGAAATTGTCCGCTTGGTTGGAGCAGGGCCTCATACAACCCTCTCGGTCTCCCTGGGCTTCCCCAGTTATTCTAGTAGCAAAGAAAGATGGGGATTGGCGCCTTTGTGTTGATTATCGTAAGTTAAATTCGGTCACCAAGAAAGATTGTTACCCTCTTCCTCGAATTGATGGTCTTTTTGAACTTATTTTGGGCCATTGTATTTTTTCGAAACTGGATTTAGCCTGGAGTTTTCATCAAATTCCTGTTTATCCGCCAGATCGGGAAAAACAGCTTTTATTACTCATTCGGGGTTGTATGAATTCAAAGTTATGCCGTTTGGGTTGTGTAACGCCCCCAGTACCTTTCAACGGATAATTGATCGTATCATGGAAGGGTTTATCGTTTATATTGATGATATTTTGGTTACTAGCCCGACTCAGAATCACCACCTGCAGCGTCTACTGGACATTTTCCAAAGTTGTGCAAAAGAGCATGTTTTGTTAAAATTGTCAAAATGCGAATTTGCACGTAAACAAATGGCCTTTTTGGGTCATATTCTTTCAGAATTTGGCATTGCTACCGATCCTGACAAAATTCGGGTGGTTCGACATTTTCCTGTGCCTCAATCTGTCAAAGATATTCAAAGTTTTTTGGGTTTAGCGGGCTATTATCGTCGTTTTGTCCCTCATTTTGCCAAAATTGCTAATCCTTTGACTCGTCTTTTGAAAAAAGGTGCTGAATTTGTTTGGGATTCTGCTTGTCAAGTTGCTTTTGAGACTTTGATGGAAAAATTAATTACAGCACCTGTTCTGATTTATCCAAATTTTACGAAATCTTTTACTCTTGTTACTGATGCTAGTTATCAGGGTATAGCTGCCATTTTACAGCAGGCAGACGAAAAGAAAAAATTTCATCCAGTTGCGTACGCGGCCAGAGCCCTCCATGCATCTGAAAAGAACTACACTGTTACTGAATTGGAGGCTCTCGCTATCTTTTTTGGAATTTCTTACTTCCAACACTATCTGATTTTACATAAATTTGACGTGATCACGGACCATCAGGCCCTGGAATACATCCTGGGCGATGCCGCAAAAAACTAAGACGGCTGAAGGGAGGGTGGCGTGCTTTTATCGAACAATTTCGTTTTCGTGTTATCCAAAAACCTGGTTCAGTCAACGGGGCAGCGGACGCATTGTCTCGCAATCCGCCTGCCATTGCCGGGGTTTTTGCTGAATATCCGAAAATTCCAGAATATCTTTTTGCACTATTAGATGACGTTGTAGACGATGAGGGTCCTGATGATGGTCCGGGTCACCCCGTGCCGATGCTCGCGGCAAAGGAAATTTGGTCTGAGGCCCTTAAGGCTGACCCGTTTACTTCTGCTATGATCGAATTTTTACAAAATGATAAACTTCCGAAAGATTTACAGCTGGCCTCGTACGTACGTAGTTCTACCTCTAAATTTGTTTACGAAAATGACATGCTATACCGTTTTCAAACTGACAAAAAGGGAGTTCCCCTACCTGATGCTATTCGTCTCATTGTGGTCCCCAATGATTGTCGTCAATATGTTCTCAAAGAATGTCATAATGACTTTTTGGGGGGTTGTCATGTTGGGAGAGCTAAAATGATGGGAATAATAGCCGCTAGGTATTATTGGGAAACTATGTTTCGTGATGTTACACGGTTCCTCGAATGCTGCCAAGTATGTGCGGCTTGCAACCCTGGTCCTCGCAAGCCTCAAGCCTATATGAAATTTTTCACTCCGGTAGAGGCACCATTCGAGAGGATCAGCATGGATGTCATGCATGCTCCTACTACTTCGGCGGGTCATTGCAAAGTTTTAGTGATGGTTGATTTTCTGACGCGTTGGGGGTGGGCCTTCGCTATGGTTAACGAACAGACCAACACTATTGCAAAACTTTTGGCAGAACAAATTATTGCGGTTCATGGGGCCCCTCGTGAAATTCTAACTGATCGGGGCACCCCTTTTTGCTCTACTCTTATGGATGAACTTTGTAAACTTATGGGAACACGAAAAGTACGTACTACTGCATATCATCCACAGTCGAATGGCGCTTGTGAACGTCTCAATGGTACTCTTAAAGGCATGTTACGCAAATGTATGCTGGCTTTTGAGCGGGAGTGGGACACCCTTCTCCCTTGGGTGCTGTTCGTATACCGGGCAGCCCCACATGCCTCTACCGGAGAATCTCCATACTATCTTTTACATGGACGTGATCCTCGTTTGTTTTCTGAAAACTTTTTGAAAATGCCTGATCCGACAACTAGACCTTTCAATTCATCGTACGTACAAGATCTGCGTAAACGTTTGCGTTTTTCTCGTGATTTATTGAAAGAGCATATGGAAAAAATCTTGAAAAAGCGCAAAAATGACTATGATGCAAATGTTAAGAAAGTTGATTATAAAGAAGGCATGTTGGTATGGAAAGATATTGCAAAGGCGAATATTCCAAAGGGTGCAAGCCGCAAATACTTGCCAGTCTTCGAGGGCCCGTTTCGAGTGGTCAAAGTTCTTGCACCTCCAAACGCTGAAATTCAGTCTACTACCAAAACGAATCCCCGCTACGGAAAAAATCCATGTAAATCGTCTCAGCCGTTCCTTACTTAGTTTGTTTTGTATTGTTCGTATTTTGTATTTTGTATGTATGCCCCACCTATGTCTTTGTTCACCTTTATAGTTTTTGTTCTAGAGTGATCTCATCTTTTTCTTTGTTTTAGCGTTTAACTTTATTTTGTTTTTACTATTTTAGGCGCTTATATTTTTGTGTGTAACACAGTTTGGCACCAACCTGGTTCCTACTGTTTTGGTAAATAAAATTTCTTTTCATAGATTTTCGTAGGTTTTCTTGTATACGTATATACGTATTCTCTCTTAGATTAAATTTCATAAGTTTTGTGGTTTTTCTCATTCTTTTAAATTCATATCGTTGAATCTTTAAATTGTACAATACGTACTTTCCTAATTTCGACATCCTGACTTTCGAAATTTTTTGAATACGTACCCTTTGGTACCCTTGAGCTTCTCGTCCTTTGAAATTTTCTTTATATTTTGGTTTCTACTCTTTTGAGTTGTTTTTTCTATAAATCCTTCTGTCTCTCGTAACAAATTTGGCCTTTTTCCTCACTTTCATATAATGCACTATATCTATTTTTGTTTCAGAGCTGGTTTGGTTATCTTTTTGGTTGTGGATTTCTGTTTGGTTCAGTGGTCAGGAGGCCTTTTGGGGTGCTTGTCCACTATTCGGGTTGTTTTCTGGACCAGTTCAGGAAATCAATCAGGTGGTATTTTCTTGATTATTTTACAGTGTAGGGTCAGGTAGTCTTCCACAGTGTCTGTTGGCTTGAAAAATGGTTCGGAAACGCAGACATCAAGATAAATCGGAAACATCAGAACGGGAGTCTAGTCCTGAGCAACCTCTGTCAGAAACTTTACAGGAAAAAGGGGCGACCCGCGACTGGAAAAAGCTTTCAGAAGTGGGCGCCTCCCCAAGTTCTCGGATCCCTTTGCGCCGCTCTCAGCGAACGAAAAAGTCTCGTACTTCGGAGTCGGATGCGAGCTATCAACCTTCAGAGAAAGATACGTCCGAAGATGTTCTAGTAGATGTCGAAGCTGTTTCAGATCCTTCTCCTTCTAAGAAATCTCCGAAAGCGAAACGTCCACAAAAATCGGCGACTTCGCGTCGCTCTCGGAAACGGGAACGGTCCGAAAAGCGGAAGTCTAACACAGAACCACTTAGGCGAACACAGAACCGTCAATTTCACTTAGGCTTAGCAGCTCATGAATAATTTATGTCTTTCCTGCCGGTGCTAACTTCACACTACTTTGACACTGTCAAAGGTAACATGTGTCCTCCAGAATTAGAACTAAATAAAGTAAATTCTAGCCCTGACGCTGCTAATGTGCCAGGCCTGAACGTTCAAATTAAAGATAATAAATTTGTTAGAAGCTTGTACTATAAAAGATATGATTTTCCCTTTGTAATACATAGATTTCCAACAGCGTCATCAAATATTTCAGGTAGGATTATCTATAATACGATTAAATGTCAAGTAAATAGAGCAGTAGATATAAATGCGATAACTATGTAGACGTTGCTCATGTATTTACTAAATTAAAAATAACCTTGGCTAACAAAGAATACTCTAATGAGATAATCAAAAATATACTTCGTAACTCTATTAAAAATAATTCTAACCTAACTAATAAATTTCTGAATAATAATACATCAAACATGAAGCATTCGTTGAGTTTGATCTAAATCAAACTGCCACTATCCGTCAGTTTATTACTGCTTGCTTTATATTATCTTGAACTCGTCAAGGTATCCTATATATTTCTTGCTTCTGGCACTTCACCTTAATTCTAAACCATAATTCTAATTTCCCTCCATTTCAGCAATTCTAGCACTCCGTCATCCGGAATTGACAACTCAGAAAAAGGCACCAAACGAATACACAGTGAAATGGAAAATGACCTGCCTACTGCCAATCAAGTTCGTCTGCAACGTATCAAACGAGCCGTCTCGGTCAATGCTGGCCACATTATCAATTTAGAAGTCGATCTCAGTTTGGAACCTCACACAGTTGGCAGCGTAACGTCATAGTCGAGAATTTCGACATCTCCAACTCCAAAGATAGGTCAGTTCTCAAACAAAGATTGGTGGATTTCCTCAATGACAAGCTTTTTCCGGGAGATTCGGATAAGATCAAGCTGACTGATATCGAGACTGTGCACTGGTTAGGTGACCCTTCCATATCACGTCTGAACTCTGCGTTCTACTCCAGAGAAGTCATCCACAAAATCTTCGCCAATGCTAAGCTGAAACAACTTAATACCACAAGAAAAGGATCTGGCTCCAAATGTATCCAGTTACGAAGGCAGTTTGCCCCAGCTCTAGACGCTGAGCGCAAACATCTAGAGTTCTATACAACGCCAGAAATGCTAATATTTTGCAAGCTAAAGAAGGAAAAGTATCCTAGCAAAAGTATCCTAGCAGACTGAACCGAATAAATGTAATGTATAAATAAATAAATAAATTTTATCAGAAAATACATATTTATTATGACAGAGAAAATCAAATTTTGTTTTCTAAACAATGCAACAGCAATGTAAGCAAAACAATGTAATTTTGAAGTAACCGTCCGTCAAAAGTTGGCGCCAAACGTTTGAACGTGTGAAAGCAAGACTTTGACACTTTAACTTTGACTCAAAGTTTTTTGACAAAGAAAACTTTGACCAAACTTTGATCGTGTGAAACGGCCTTTAGCTATTTTGTGTAATTGTGTAATCAAGCGACTGTACATTTCCTCGTTAAATATAACTTTAATATATACCTATGTACTTCTTTCCAATTTGGCTTTCTGCTTTTAAATATTTTAAATGCATTTAAATGTTATGGAAACTATTTGCTTCTGACACTGTACTCTTTTTAAAGAAATAAAAATTTAAGCTCCAATATATCTCAATTCTCAGCTTGTTTTACTGAAACGTTGTGCAGTTTACAAGATTCTGTTCAGAAGGCGCTGTCTGCATTTAGATGCACAGTAGAATCTTACCGTGAATTATCAAAACAATTTGCTCGACCATACTAAAGTTTTAATTTTTTACAAGTTTTAGTGTATGTTGTGCATATAGTAACAGCATTTGTAATGGAGCAAATTCAAGGTAAGGCAAAAACTTTAAAATTCGAAGTAAACAAAGTTTAACCCAGTTGGTTATTATCGCATTACCTATTCCAATTGTTTTGCAGTATTGCTTTATAATTTTGATTGTATAACCTTTGCTGGGGGGCTGCATCCAATATAAATAATGTTAAAATGTAACTACGAATTTTGTACTTGGAACCGGGAACCGGAAGCTAGAACCGGAACCGGAATCGGAACCTGAACCGGTACTCTAGAATATTTTTAAATTTAACATTTTTCAATTTATATTAGGGGAGACCAAGGCAAACCCATAAATATTTGTCCTGTATTATTTTGCTGAAAAGTTGAATATAGAGGGTTTCTGGATTACAGACTACAAATTTGAAACTCATTTTTCATGTGTCGTGCCTAATCCCCGAAATTTTTGCTCATTTCTGGAAACAGGCGAGCGTTTTGCTCATTTGTAGAAATGAGCAAAATCCCTTGCTGATTTTTTAGAATTCGGCAAAAGTTTAAATTTAAGTTTAAAAACTGAAAATTAATTCGTCTTGGTCCCCCTTACAGATCGAAGAGCGCTTAAAATTGATAACAATTTGATCAAAATTTGCTGTCCATTTCTAGAATTCGCATTTTAAAACTTTTGCCGAATTGTAGAAATCAGCAAGGGATTTAGCTCATTTCTACGAATGGGCAAGACGCTTGCCTATTTCTAGAAATGAGCAAAAATTTCGGGAATTAGGCACGACATATATAAACCGCTACGGTTTTAGTGACCTAGAAAATTAGCATCACATGAGTTGCTTGCCGTTGAAATAAAAGCCCTAAAAGCCTGCATAAAATTGAAAACATAATTTGTCATGTTAGCCGTATTATGTTTTCAATTTCAGCTTTAATATAAATACGAATTATCGATACTTTAATAAAATTAAAAAAATAGTTTCTCTATGTATGTGCAATTCAGTTAAACTAATCCTAATCGCCATTCCTCATAGTAATAATGAACAATAGACAAAATAAAGAGAGTAGTCTGGACTAGATAATAAATGTCATATATATACATAAGAATATGGTTATATAGGCCCCCGGGCCGGGCCTGAGTTGGAGCGGGCTGGGCCCGGGCCGGGCCGAGGTCAACATTTTTTGGAGCGGGCCGGGCCGGGCCGGGCCGACCCAAAATTTTCACGGGCCAGGCCGTGAAAATGAAGGTCTCTACCGCCTTCCCTCTATGTTTTATGTAATTTATTGTAATGTACGCCGGTGGTATTCCCATAAGCACTCCCGATGGTCAGTCCGAACGTTGGGCCGAATATTTCTCTGATCTCTACAACAGACCAGGCCCCTCAACCCGCGATGCAGACCTAAGCGTACACAACTCAGTTGAAGCAGACGTGAATCTCTAGCCACCAACATGTGAAGAGATCCGGAAGGCCATAACTAGACTAAAGAAGTGGAAGGCGGTAGGAACCTGCAGCATTCCAGCCGTAGCCCTTCAGGCTTTAAACGATACCAACATTCATATCACCGCAAACTTGATGCGGAAAGTCTGGGCCGATCATAAGGTTCCAAAATATTTCAAGGACGGCGTTTTGTGCCCGTGTATATAAAAGGAAGCAAATCCGACTGCTGCAATTACAGCGGAATCACGTTGCTGTCAATTGCAGGGAAAATTTTGACCTGCATCCTCCGATCCCGCATGCGTGATTTGTACGAGAATCACCTACGGGATCAACAAGCGGGCATTCGATCCGGCAGAGGATGTATCGGTCAAATTTTCATAATGCGAAGATGCATCGAGCGCCGACTCCGTCATGGTACAGTGATTTGCTTCATCTACTTCGCGGCAGCTTTCGACAGCGTAGACCGCTGGTCTATGTGGCGTGTTTTGCAGAAATGTGGCATCCCGTCGGTCTACATCGATAGACGAAGGATATGCACGAAGGAGCATCTTCTTGTGTGCGACATTAGTCGGGTCTCTGGCGTCGATTTCCCATCACGTCTGGAGTCCGTCAAGGATGTGCCCTTTCGCCGATGCTATTCAATCTTGTGGACTGGATCTTGACCAAGTCTATTAACAACACCGACGGCGTTCTGTGCAGTGGCACTGACACCATGGCAGACCTAGAGTACGTTCGCTGATGATATCGCCATCGCGCAGGCCGATGAATCGTCCTGTCAGTCTCTCTTGGACCGAATTGCCAAAAAGGCCGAGATGCTGGGGCTAAAGATAAATCCGACCAAAACAAGGGCAATTTATTTCCATATGCCCGCACCTGCGCTAACCATCAATCAAGAGCCAATACAGGTCGACAACACATACTTGGGGCCGGTCATCAGCAGCCAACGGGTGTCCGCGTCCGACGACATTACCGCCAGAATTTCAAAAGCCTCGCGCACATTTGGTCAATTAAGGAAGCACGTCTTCTCGAGAAGAGATCTTTAGGTGGACCTCAAAATGAAGGTCTACAACGCCTCAGTCACTCCCGTACTACTTACGCAGCGGAAACCTGGGCTTTAACTAAGCAGGACCTTGCCAGCCTCGAGACATTCCAAATGTCATGTCTCCAGTGCATTGGTGCTGTTAGCCTCCTGCAGCGAATTCCGAATACAACCGACCGGCGGTTGTGCAGCGATCAACCATCAATTGAGGTTTTAATCCGCTGTCGTCGTCTCCGGTGGCTCTGTCATGTCGCTAGGATGGATCCTACGCGACTATGCCACTCGGTCTGGCGCAATCCAAAGCCACCACTGTGGCGCTGTACCCGTAATGCCGCACGGTGCACCTAGCGCAGTCTTGTTGTCAAAGACCATAATCACTTGAAGGCTGGATACGGATCAGTGCAATGGTCAAACAGCTTCTACAATATTATTGCTGATGTTGAAGCCTATCGGAGACGGTGGGGACGAATCGTGCGGGGGCAAGTCACAACGGATGCTTGACCTCCTGTTCTATGGCTTTAAGTCAAGTAAACTCAACTGCCTAGTTGCGGTGGAAATTTTGGAGCATTTTTGGCTTGTCCCCCTCCGAAATTATTTTCTGGCTACGCTAGACAAGGGTAGGAGAATTCTCTCGGGTTACCTTTACCTTTACCTTACCTCTAGGACAAATGGGAATTGGGAACCGAAAAAAGTTTTCAGGCTGGTCTTTTTGCAAGGTTGAGGTGTTTTCGGTGTTCGTGGAACACGACAGCTGACTTAGCTTTTTGTTAGCTCTGTATAGGCTACGCAAAGCTGTAAGCTTAAACTGAGCTATCAAAACGTATGATCAAAAGGGATTTCAGATCCATTTTCTGCGACCTCGAAAACCCATGCATATATATACACTGGCGGATCCAGGATTTGGTGACGGGGTGGCGGTAAAAATTTTGCACCGGGGGTCTGGAGGGCGAAGCCCCCCAGAAGTTAAAAAATTTTTATTTTTGCTATAAAGTCAGGCTTCGGAACTTTAATTCTTTTCATTTTAGAGATCCGAGAAAGTTTCTTTAAATACGACACGTTTTTAGGCAAAATAGCTTTTTCCCGAAAAATCGGATTCAGCTTAAGTTTTTTCTTCACGCAATAAATTGTCGAACTGTCTACTGCAGATTCGGAATCAGCGCCCCCGAGTTACCCTATAGGCGAGTTTTGCGAAAATCGAGACAAAAAATTTTTCATCGAGTTTAATCGATCGATTGCGCTGATCGCTCGATTGATCGGATCGATCTCTCGATTCGATTTTTGAAATCAGCGACCTCGATTTACCCTTGGGGCACCTTCTCATAAAAATCGGAGACAAAATTTTTTCGAACCATAAGGTGGTAGTACTACTAGCGGGATTTTCTGCATGATCTTGGTATGAATGAAGAAATTGTAAGGGAAGCAGGCATAGGAAAGATTGATAAGCCTGCAATGGGAGTTCAGCTGACGGTCCCGTGGTGTAGTGGTTAGCATGTCTGCCCCGGAGTCAGAAGGGCCGTGGTTCGATCCCCGGCGGGACCAATTCTTTACTTTCAATGGTGAGTGAAAAGCTGAACCTCCCTCTTCCCTTCTCTCTTCTAGGTTCTGGTTTCGTGGGTACGAGGGTGCCTGACGCCTCCCGTCTTGGGCTTGTCCTCGGTTTCTTCCTGATCCGCCAGCCCTGGTTGAAGCGCTACATGTGTCGAGGCTGCCTCAGGACCCGGATTGGACTCCTGTCTCCGGTCCCCCAGTAGTTGCTTCTGGTTGGCTGGATCTAAAGGGGTCTGGAACGTGTGTCGGGGGAGCACGGATCCCTTGGGCTCAGAATGCCCTGCGCTGGATGCGCTCTCGGTTTGATTCCGAGTTGAGTAAGCCGCGGGACGCGTCTTAATTGAAACCCGGGGGAGCTGTAAGGGAAGCAGGCATAGGAAAGATTGATAAGCCTGCAATGGGAGTTCAGCTGACGGTCCCGTGGTGTAGTGGTTAGCATGTCTGCTCCGGAGTCAGAAGGGCCGTGGTTCGATCCCCGGCGGGACCAATTCTTCACTTTCAATGGTGAGTGAAAAGCTGAACCTCCCTCTTCCCTTCTCTCTTCTAGGTCCTGGTTTCGTGGGTACGAGGGTGCCTGACGCCTCCCGTCTTGGGCTTGTCCTCGGTTTCTTCCTGATCCGCCAGCCCTGGTTGAAGCGCTACAAAATCTTGACAAAACTTTAGGAGAAGTAAGCTAGGATGGCAGGCTATCTTTGCACAATGCTTAGGTGTCAGCGAACGCATAATTAGCTAGCTAACATCATGGCTTTGCACATTGCAAATAACCAAAATTTTTATCTAAGTTTTATATGACATATTCGACTCAACCAGTGAAAGAGCGCGAAAAGCGCCTTAAAATGATGCGCATATCTCTTCTGTACGTGGTTTCTATCAAAAGTTACAGGTGTTTTTAGATGTGGCTGAATTATGTTGACCGTTTGTAAACAAAATCTAAAGTAAGAACAGTTTATCCGAAAATTTAATCTATTGGGTTTTAACGGTTCCAGTTGCGCTATTTATGTGCATTACTTAAATAGAAAACAGTTTGCAGCTGCTTGAAATCATTGGAAATTTCGAAGACAAAAGTAAACAAAGAAAAATTACAGAATCTTTGTTTTTGATTTTCTCGTCACCCCTTCAGTCAAACTGGACCAAATTTTGCAGATATGTTTTGCATCAGCATTCGCTCTGGCCGTTTTCTTGGTTTTTGGGAACACGTATATTAAGCAAGATATAAAATTTACAAATTTTCGAAACACGCTAAAAACGGATATATCACTTTTACGAAAAACTAAAAAAACCGCCTGAGCGTATATGTAAACTAACCACATACAGAAAATCTCAAATGATTTCATCAAGGATTGAAGGAGGTATTTAAATTTAAAGCTTTTAATACATTTCCTATTGTGTGGACAGCAAGCCAGTCCCCGCAGCGTTGTAGGTCAGCTCATCTGATGCACAACATGATAAAGAACAAATTTGCCAAATTTCAAGCCGATTCATTAAGTATTTAGTTCACAGCATCTGTTCAAAGTCCACCCCGGTAGTGGTACTACCTAGTGCTCGGAACGGTTCCACTAGAACCGGTAGAACCGGAACCGGAACCGGTAGCATTTGGAACCGGACCGGTTCCAGTCTAATTTGTCTCAGATGATTTAAAAAATATAACCAAAAATTCAGTTTTCAGCTTGCAAATTTTTAAAATTTCTCTAGCCTTTAAATGTGAACTTTCAGGAAATTCTGAAAATTTCTCTATCCTTTGAATGTGGTTTCCTGGAAGTTTACTCCAATAAGTAAGAGTATAACTTTTTCCTGTACAATGTTGGTAATGTAGAGTATAGGATATAGGCGTGAGCTAAGCCTAAGTATACGGTAGATAAGTTCCAACCCAAATTGAAATATTTCATGAATAATCAATGTAAAACTAGTGTTAGCTAATTTCATAGCTCAAATATGACTCATAAGGATGATCCAGTTCAGAATGGCGGATCAAGTTCAGTTGGGGTGTTAGCCGTATTGTGGGTAGGTCGTGTGCAGTATATCGCCTCTGTCATTTTGCAACTGTGGACTTTGTCCAAATATTTTGTAGTTTGACCCAGACATTTTTGGTTTTGTATTCAGTTTATTTTGGTATGAAAATAAATAATCTCTGTTAGTATAGGAATTTGATATTTATGAGCGAGTTTGCGAGGGCCTATTCGATCAAACAACCACCACACTTTTTTATTGATATTCTGGACATCGCACACCTTTGATCAGGTAGAACTATTTAAATTACGGTCTGTCAGC
>JASAND010019511.1:0-25377 GCA_030248195.1 Trissonchulus latispiculum | reverse complement strand
GTGTTGAACTACGGCAGGCTCTACTATTAGGAGAGATCTAAGGCTATGATGCTAAGGCTATTAGTCTAAGTCAGGAGGAAATAGAAGATCGTCGGAGAGTCCTAAATTATTCTTGAATATAAATTTTCCGTATAAATGGATACGTAAATTGCGCAGGTTAGTATAAAGCATTTATGAACGAATGTTTGCTAAAATGAAAGTGAAAGTGAAAATGAAAGAAAACGTTTGCTAAAATAAAAGTTCGAATAAAGCTCGAACACATATATACCGTAGCTGTAAATTATTTATGAACTATAAACTAAATGTATGCATAATAATTTACATTTACAAACCGCGAATATGGGTTGTTCGGCGAAGCTGTGCCCATATTAATTCGCTCACAACCTAGTCCTCTTCTATTTTTGAACCTAGCCCCAGGGGCGCACCCAGGATTTTGAAAAGGGGGGGCTCGAGCCGAAAAAAATTTTTCCTTCGCCTGACACGTTTACGCTGGGGGGGGGGGGGGGGTGGGGGGGGCGAAGTTTTCAACAAAGAGTTCGTTTTGGGAGCCACAAAAATGACGATATTTAAGAGTCGTCGCAAGCCGACGCGGGGGGTCACTTCAGAAAATTTTTGAAATTTTGAAAAAAACCGTAATGGAAATCTTTAAAAAGATTTCAACAAAAGTTGAGAAATTCTTTGACATAATGGCAAAATTTGTATTGGAAAGCTTGAAAAGATTTGAATAAAAAGCTCTGGAAATAGCACATTGTTAAAATTTAAAATTGTTAAAATCGATATAGAATAGTGCCGCAGGCGCGAAAAATTAAAAAACATGACTTAGATAAGCCGCGGAAATTCAGTAAAATGGAGGTAAAAAAGCGCCGCAGGTTCCACAACGTTGTAAACGTTAATACATAATAGCGCCGCAGGCGAGAAAAATTTTTAAATTCAGTTAGAAAAGCGCCGTTTGCCCGAAAAATTTTGAAAATTCAGTTAGAAAAGCGCCGTAGGCCCGAAAAATTTTGAAATTCAGTTAGAAAAGTGCCGAAGGCGAGAAAAATTTTAAAAATCGGGATAGAAAAGCGCCGCAGGCGAGAAAAAATTTAAAAATCGGGATAGAAAAGCGCCGCAGGCGACAAAAATTATAAAAATCGAGATAGAAAAGCGCCGCAAGTGAGAAAAATTTTAAAAATCGGGATAGAAAAGCGCCGCAGGCGAGAAAATTTTTAAAAATCGAGATAGAAAAGCGCCGCAGGGGACAAAAATTATAAAAATCGAGATAGAAAAGCGCCGCAAGTGAGAAAAATTTTAAAAATCGGGATAGAAAAGCGCCGCAGGCGAGAAAATTTTTAAAAATCGAGATAGAAAAGCGCCGCAGGCGACAAAAATTATAAAAATCGAGATAGGAAAGCGCCGCAGGCGCGAAAAATTTTCATAATTTTTAATTTTATGCACTAAAAATAGCTCAATTTTTGCTTTCTCCCCGAAAATTCCCGGGGGGGTCGGACAAAAAAGGGGGGGGGTCGGAACCCCCAAACCCCCCCCCTGGGTGCGCCCATGCCTAGCCCCATATTAAGCATTTTACAGACTAGTCCTCTCTTGATTTTACAACTTACCATAACCCATATTACTTTTTTCATGCTCCAGAGGAGCATTTTTATTTCTTGTGTATTGAAAAGTATGTAAATGTATCTACGGACAATTTTTATGGTGATTTATTTAGTCAACTGCAAATTATTGAGGCAAGATGAAAAACTTATAAATTATATAATTTTTTCTGGTCGAAATCGACCGGAGGAGTTGACTCGAGAACTCGATAACTTTTTCAGCGTGGCTTGCAATGCGAAAACTTCCAGCTTAGTTCAGCTACTAGATTCGAGAACTCGAGAACATTTTTATGAAGCTGACCGCAGGAGTATCTTGAAACACCCCTCATAGTGTGTATATATGGGTTTACTTCCTTAAAATAATTTAAAAAGACTAACTTGATTTTCTGCCTATTTCATTTTCATTTATAATTTTTCCATTTCTAGGCTGAGAGTGCTGTGGCAGCTCATGGTCGTTTTGATCGCTCAGAGGGTGATCAGGTCAAGCTTCTGAAGATATATCAGGCTGCCAATGCAAACACGCATGACCAGTCGGTAGGTGTAGAAATATGTATTCAACTTTGCATCTTTTCTTTTCAAAATGTCAACGTTTCAGTTGGTCTACCTTCAGTTTCAATTATTTGTGTGAATTTTTCAACTGGGAAGTAGTAAACCAAGTACCATTTATAATGTGTATGTTATGCAGGAGACGTTTTGTAGCGGATTTTCTAAACCGTTTTAATCTAATTTTAATCTAAAGCTCAACCGTTTTTGTTTACCTTGTAATCCGTATAAAAATTATGTACGTATGAAAAAACAATTAGAGAGAGAGAGTAATTCACAAGAAAGGACTCGTGAAAATCCAAATAAATCCACAAGTCTTGAAAGCTCTAGAATTTTGTCAATTTGTTTTAGTGGTTTACGGATAATTTCGTGAACAGGAAGCGTTTTGAGCATGTCAAGCAGATTCGCTCCCAGCTACGTCAGGTCTGCCTTCAGTTAGGTCTGAAAATTCAGTCCTGTGGAGAAAATCTATCACTTTTAAGGTATATACCCGATGGGTTTCCAGCTGATTGAAACTAGTTGGAACTTGTAAATAATCTAAAACTTAAATTTTTCATCCACTCCAGTTATAGAGTTCTAGCAGCAGTCTTGTCCAAAGGATAAGTATTCGCTTATCCTGTGGTTTTCGTTTAGAATTTCAGACTCTCGTCTTTACCATAAGGTCTGTAGTTTTGTTGTGTGCATGCCAAAAATTGTTAGTGTCTGAAAACTATATCTTTACTACATACGTACTATTCAATTTCAGTGTCCTATGGTTTTTTCGTATTTCTAGACGCTCATTCTGTTACGGTCTCTTTATGCAGTCTGCTGAGCTATCGCCGGACGGCCGCTACAACGCCATTGACTCTGCTACAAAAGTCTCCCTGCATCCGTCCTCTTGCCTATTCCAGCGTCAACCTTCCTGTCTTCTCTATGCTGAATTGCTCTATACCAATCAGCTCTATATTAAGTTAGTTTGTGCTAACGGTTCCTTTGTAGGATAGGTTTAGTGTTGAGTTAGATTTGACTGTGCTGCAAAAATGACGTTTTGAGGGATATTATTGTTGAGGGAATTGTGTAATTTGCTAGGGCTAATTCTGGGGACAATTTCCTAACAATGTGCTTTAGTCATATAGATATAGCAGGTTTTTCATTTTCGTTTTACAGTTTTGTTATTTCTATTGCAAGCTAGTTTTGTTTTACTTCTTCCGCGCTGATGCAGGTTTCAATTTTTTTATATGTTTTGTTTTCATATTATATAAATGTCCGCATAAATCGCATACCTATATTTACCGTGCGTTGTATAAGAAGATTAGCTACTGGTGAAAAAGAAAAATTGCCTATTTGTCGCTATACTTTGGAGATGTTTAGCCTCAGTGCAAATATTGCGTACACCTAAAGATATTTTGTTCGCAGCTACTTTTTGCCATGTTTACTTTAGTTTACTTTACTCTACTTTTAATGTTTCAGAGACTTGATGGCCGTCAATCCGGACTGGCTTCTGGAAGCAGCCCCAGTCTACTTCAAAGAGAGACGATGTACATTTGCTACCTTTGATGCGACTGGACAATAATGGGCAGCATCAGCATTATTAATTGACGGTTGCTTCTTTTGGATACAAAGTCCTAGCTAGATGCGACTGTAGCCTCGGCATCTGAGTTGGCAGAGTGTCGCAGCATGAATCCCGGAAGTCGTGTGTCCAAATTCCATCACGTCCGAATTTTTCAGGTCTCCGGTGTTGAAGATTGGCTGTTTTTTCCTCAGATTAATGCTGGTTTTATTTGTGATGTTATCATGTGCTCCTAGAAACTGCCTTTAAACTGTAATATATATTAATGTAGCAACATATTTCTGTCACGCTGTTCTATGAAGACAGTTGTTTTTTGTTTGATCTGTTTGCTCCGAATCGTAGTTGTTTAGATTTGTAATAAACACGTAAAAATAATACGTGTTATTTTGTACCTATAATGTATCTACATTTTGTTGTCTGTTGCTTTGTTTTCGGAGATTCTTATTAAATACCGCATTCTGAGTTGGTTAGTTTTAAGGTGGTGATTCCTTTTGGGCACATATTGTTGTTTGGTGGCGTAAATCAAGATGAAATCTGATGAAACTTTCCGAAATAAGTTCTTTTAGCGTTCTAACACCCTCCGCGCAATCCCGATTCAAAAATTTGAGACTTCCGGTCAGAGTGGTTTTTCCCATTTTCTGAACGTTTGGCATCTGCTATACAGTTACGACTATGTTCATTCGAAAGATCTCATTGAGCTTCACATTTTTGCTTTTTAAAGCAAGTTTCTAGCTTTTCTCTACCGTGAGTTATAACCGTTTTTCTTGTTTTGGCGTCGAAAACTTGTGATTTTTGCAGAAATCAAATAATCCAACATTTCTTGAACTACGCAAGCCGTAAAATCAAACTAAGGGCATCGATCTGAAGGTCTCACAGGGACAAATTATCCGACGCATGATCGTCTTCCAACTGCTATCCTGTAGGCTGCTATCATAAAGAATGTAGTTTTTGCAAAAACACGACCAATTTTTTTCCAAAGATTGTGGAGCATTCACCATGCAATCTGGAGGGCTGCTACTGAACATATGTGTTCTGCACAAATATACCCAGGGACGATTTTTTAATTGCCCCGATTGATGCTTTCTAGCTAAAGTAATCGCTTGACAAATTTGAAAAAAGTAGGCAAAATCCAGGTTACGCTCACATTTCAGCTTATTTCTCTATAACGAAGAGCGATTTCACAATAAATAAAAAATCGTCCCCAGCTATTTGATGGAGGTATCGAATGATTTAACCGATGTCTCGCGAAAAAATTTACTTGAGTCAGCAAAAATTCTGGAAAATTATACTTCTTCTAAAATGTGTTAAAAATATTTTAGAAAAGCAACATTAGTTTCGTGGCATGCATTAAAAAGAGAAAATGTCAAGCTACATTTTGATATAAAAATGGCCTCTTAACTCCAAGTAATGAATGAGTAATAATGGTGCAAACTTTATGTGACCAAAGGGAATCACCACCTTAAGCTGTAAATTATCATTGCTAATCGATTTGATCATCGACTTCTTAAAACGAAGAGTACATTATCAAAAATTGTGTGGCAAGCGTCACAGTCTTTGTTATCAACTCACGAGCCATGCTCTGCGCGTTAGTGCTTGAGGATGAGAATAGAACAAAATATTCCTTGAACAATATGTGTAACGCTTCGCACTTTGGGAGTAGACGAACATTTGAAGCTTCTACTATATTCATTTCAGTTGTGTCGGAGTAAAATTTTCATATTCCAGCGATGATATTCAAAAGACAGAAATGGAAGCATATATGCATTCTGTTAATCGCAGCAAGAATAAACGATAAAGTATGACAGCATACCCGTTCTAATGTGTGAGTTGTTTTGCACGTTAACACCGAAATCAAGGGGGAGGGTAGCCGGGTACCAAATTTTGTCCCGATTTTGCTCAAGTATAACATACCTCCGTATACTCCAAAAACTAGACCAAGACAAATTTTTAGGGTTACAGGGCCAACCCTGTTACAAAATATTACAGTTCAAATCCTTACAGTTTAGTACTTGGACCAATATCCCTTGCTACAAAGCTACGAAGTCGCGCACACATAGTATGACAAAAGGCTATGGCATGCGCATAACAAGTTATATCAATTTAGAAACCCTTTTATCTGTGGGTATTTTTATTACCAAACCAGAATTTTTTCATGAATTATTTTATGTTATTATTTATTATTATTTTATGAAAAGTTGTGCAACAAACGCACTTGTCTTGTTTTGCAGACTCATGGGAAGTACAAAAGATGTCAAAATGAGAGATTTTCGGTGGTCGAAAATCACGACCCCCTTAGCCTTAACTATGTGTTAATGCTTTTGAACTAATTCTAATCTGATTGGCCTGCCGACTACATTATATCAACGTTACGCTTATAGGTGACTCCCCCCGAGATCTCGGGGCTCACTTAGTCCTGTTAAGTTAGGTAAAATGTTCGTGCCTGGATAATTGGCTAAATCTAATAAGGTGTTGGTTAAGGGAGTTATGTTGTTGGTTAGTTGGTAGGCTATTAGCTTAAAAGGTAGCCAAGGTGAAGTAAGTTGGTTTAAAGTGAGATCAAGTAGTTAGGAGTTGGTTTAGAGTGTGGCCAAGTTTTTGAAACTTGATTTAAAGAGGGGCGAAGAGTGATGATTGTTGTATTGTAAGTAGCTGATTTTAAGTCAACCAATGTTTCATTCTGATCCTTCCAGATGTCCAGGGACATGGCCTGAAGCTCCGAAATAAACTTCCGGGCATGTTCTCCGGGTCGTTGTTTCCGCTGAACAAAGGCAGTATAGCGGTCAGCAACAGATAGTTTAGGCCGCGGGAACTGGGACTGCAGCAATTCTTTGAATCGTTCATACGAATCAGTGACTGAAGGACCCACCCTTGCAGCATAGACCTGAGCTTTTACACCCAACTTATTATACAAAAGTCGGGGCCACTGCTCCTGTGGAATTTGGTAGATGTTGGCCGCTGATTCGAATTGTGGGAACCACTCCTCCACTGACATCGTTTCTGGCTCGAATTAGGGACTTCGAGAAGAATATCCATGTACGTACGGTAGAGCCAAGCATCATGCGTCAGTACGGAGGCATCCGTGGCCTGCATTGTAGGTGGATTTGAATGTCTGGAGGCTGAAGAGGGGGGTATATCCTGTCTAGGCGTATAATACAGTCCGGACTCCGGACGAGCCGGACCAAGTCTCGGCGGAGTCAACGGGGGAGGTTGGGGAGCCGAACCCCCCATATTTGGCGTTCCGCCCGGCATGGTTTGATATGTCTGAACCATTCGGGGAACCAATTGATTTGTTTGCTGCTGAGAGGCCCCTCCGACGGCCCAGCTTGCACCCGGACTAGAATTTGGGGGTGGCTGACCACCTCCGCCGGAACCAGACCGGATTTCCGTATTTCCGGAGCAATTTTGCTGGTCTGGGGTAGACCCCGGGCCCCCCCATTCGAAACCAACGGAAACGCAGGATAACCCTCATAATTGTACACAAAATACTGATTCGATTGGGGATTATAAACTAACTGAGACCCGTGTTTTTGACCTCCGGAACCTCCCTGAGAATCTGTCCCCCCACTGTGGAGAACTCGCATAAACGTACCTTGTGGATATTGTGGACATGGAGGACACCAAACAAACCCTTCAGCCTGACCCCATGTTCCAGAGGCAGGTTCTGTATCCGTCGTGACTGGAGAATCTTGAGGAGCCGAAGTGTGCCATTCCTGCGATTGCGCCGGAGGGTCCGGCTGTGTTTCCTGAGAATTGGGCAAGGCTGTCGAAGTTTGGGGGGTTTGACCCCTCTCAGACGTGTCTGAGTCCGCCAGCTGGATTAGCTCCTCAGAAGGAGTCTGGCGCCCACTCCCAGTCTCTACAAGGTCTCCCCCCCCGAGACTGAGGGTGGGTGTCGCGTCGCCCCCTTTTTCATAGTGATATAATTCCGCCACTGAAATCAATGGCAGACCCCGATCTTTACACTTCTGATCAAAAAATTCCTGTAAGACATCGTAGAGATCGCCCTCTCCCTTTTCAAGGGCCATGTCTATGTACGTGTCAAGATCAGGGAGCTTTTTCTGTGCACGGGTGTCGGGCCGGACGGAGTCTCCCCCCGAACTCCCGGTAACCGACTCCGTGCCCTGAGGCGAACCAAATCCAGCAGCAGGACTGCCTGACGCACCCCCCAAAACTTTTACTGAAGTTTCACCCGCAATGAGCGGGCGAGTCCGGGGTGACATGAACACGAGGAGGGGGGAGGAGGAAATCTACGCATATGGGTTCCCCCCGAATCTAGACGAGGTCCCCCAAAAGCTGTCGAAAGGAGGTTCCCAAAGGAACCCCCAGCCCCCCGGGCATTATTCTGAGGAGGGTCGCGCCCGGTACCAAAAGTGGAGGTACCCCCCCCCCCGCAACCAATCTGTATTCAACTGGGGTGACGCTACCCCACCCATACTTGACGACTTGGCACTATCGTTCCCCCCATTTTGATGGAGAGCCGAATATTGGGCGGTTCCCCGCCATACCACAGGTTCCTGGGGGGGGGGGGTTGAGATCTTGGGGTCCCCCGCCCAATGCCTGTCAAAGGTCTCCCGAGAGGAATTTGGGGGTGGGGATCTGCTTGTCTTGTCCCCCGACCACGTCCCCCCGACCTAGCTACTCCCGAAAAATTAGGATCCGCCATTACGCTCAAATTTTGAGAAATTTGAGAAATTTCACAATTTGGCAATTCTTCAAAAAGCAAAACGACGTCTTTTTGACGTTTTGCTACAGCACGTGTAATTGGAGGAGAATAATTTGAAGAAAAAGTTTTTTACGTCTATTTCTGTCACGGTCGCCACATTTGTGAAATTTGGTCCGATATGCTCTTGCTGTCTCAAAATAAAATGACCAGACTTCGAATAAATTTAAGAAACTAAGAGCAGATTCAGGTCTAAGGTGTGTGATGCCAAAACTCTCCTAATACGATTCTCCTACCAATCTGCTACCTCTACAAAGATCGCAAAGTCAGTTTTACTCTCAACAAAATTAGACAAATATGAAATTCAGCTCACTAGATATACAAAACCTCACTAGTCACTCCTAGACATGATAAATCAGAGCATACAAATTAGGAAAAATATATCAAGACTTAGAAATTAAGTACAGGTGTAAATGGCGGACCCTACGCCTCTCTTACCCCCACTTCAACTGCAAAAACTAGTTTTCAACAGAGACTTATATAGTGCAACCCAATCGATAAAGCCAACCCTACACATCAGTAGAAAATGATTGATCGTTGACAAGTCAAAGTGTAAATTCGAACATCTGTTATTTCAAATATTGACTTTCCCATCAAAATACGTCACAGAACTACAATATGACTACATTTATACATGTACTGTCAACTTCACACTGTAATTTAAATTACTGTAGAAATACTGTAGGACTATTGTAGAATTACTGTAAATTCAAGGGATTACTGTAATTTTAGAGTCTTAGACTTAGGCTTAACACGTCTGACTGACTGATATTCCACACATGCTAGGCTTAATTCTACGAAAATAAAATTTTAGAATACTGATGTTGGTAATTTTAAGCCAACCAAGCATGCTAGAGTTAATTCTATAAAAAACTTAGAATATAAATGATGTTGGTGATTTTAAGCCAACCAAGCATACTCGGCTTAAATGCCCTACTCTTGGCTTGCTATGTTATTAGTTTTCATTTTATGTATTTATAATAGTAAAAATACGTCAGGTGAATGCCAAGCCAACCAAGAAAGGTTGGCTTGGCTTAATTAAGAGGGACTTGGCGAAAAATAAGGCAAATGAAGTTGATAAATTATGTCAAGTAGGTTTGTTTTGTAGGCATCGGCGTGGTGAAAGCCAAGCCAACCAAAATACAAAAAAGCAAGCTTGGCTTGGCTTAATTCAAAGGGACTTGGCCAAAAATAAGTCAAGTGATTTTGATAAATTGTCTAATAGGTATCTGGGGAACGGGTGGGGTGAAAGCCAAGCCAACCAAGCAAGGTTGGCTTGGCTTAATTAAAAAGTTCTTGGCCAAAAATAATCCAAGTGAGATACTATTCGCCGTAACAGCATCGCTGTCTTCGGGGGGGGGCTCTGGGGAAATCATAAATATTTTGGAGTAGTGAGTAGGCCACTAAAACAATGAATTTTGGTGACGCCCCCAACACAATTGCAGATTTCGCTTTCAGGCCTCCCTCACAATAAAGTAAAGTAAGCTAGCCAGTGGTTTTTGTTATTTACAAATATCAGTCTGAAATTGTTCAGTTTAACAATTACAGTGACATTTTAACCAAAACTAGCCCTGTGAACCGTGTACGATCTAAGCACTGAATAAATCAGTATCTGGACTGATATGTGACTTTGTTTGAAGTAAGCTAGTGATTTGACGTGACTTGTCAACTCATAAACTGAAGCATGGCCTGACAAAAGGGCAGCTTACAACGGAATCTCTACTACGACGAATTATGGCAGACATGTTAGATAAACTGTCGTATCACGAGTTCTTTTCTAACTTTTTACGACGTGCATCACATTTAATGTTTATCCGAAGTTTCTTCTTCGTCATTATTCACCTTACGTCTTGAGCTGCACGCCGAGTACATGCTAGACCCTGCAGCAAATACAAGTTGTACTATCCCAATGATGGATACTCCAATCTGAAAAATAATATATAACAGGGTTCATAAAGTAACAAAAACAGCCGCCAAATCTCACAAATAGTTGTGACATTTCTACATTTTTCAAAACAAATTTACCATTTCTTCATTGAAGAGACTACTATTCGGTACTAGCCGGTACTCGGTATTCGGTATCCGGTATTAGGTACTCTTACAAATCCGGCAGCAACGTAAGGCATTTTGAGCAAATGATGAAATTTCTAGAATTTTCGTGGAAAGGTTGTTTATTATTGCCGGATTTACTGACAATAAATACAAAAAGTGCATAATGATAAGAGTCTGATAGCAGGAAGATAGGTTCTCTGTTGTCAGCTCGAGAACCATGCTCTGCACCACCCCCATTCCCCCAAACGAGTACCTAGTGAGTAGTGACCCCCCTCCCCCCCCCCACAAATCAGACTTTAGTCAACCGCTCCCCTCACCTATATGTCCACTATCCCTATCATAAATAGTGGATTTCACTAGGGTCTGACTTGTGGGGAGTCCTTGACTAGCGTCTAATTGGTGGGGGAGGGGGTGACTAGGGTCTGATTTGTGGGGGGTCACTAGGTACTCGTTTGGGGGCGTACGTTAGTGTGCAGTGCATGGCTCTCGATTTGATAACAGAGAGCATGCCTGCTGCCACACTCTTACAATTATGTACTCTTGATACAAAGATTGTTCATCAGTCCAGCACAAGTATGAACTAATATCGCTTAAATCAATACCATACTTAATCCGCAAGATTATTCAAGCCTCAGCTAGCATACCCATAATCCTAAGACTCCTCCAACATTTCCAAACAACTGTTCTGGTGGCAGCGTAATAAGTTCCTGTCGCGAGATCACAGACACCTTGGCAAATTGAATGACCAGCCTTAGTTTTGGCCTTTCTTTGGTCATATCAATGTTTCCGCTCGTTGAAGAGTTGGAGGACCAAAGAGGCTGTTGTCCAACGGGAAAATCTACAAATCTGTAACATGAAGATTGTTGCAGGCAGTTTGAAACGTTATGCGAATGAAAGGCAGTACTGCCGATAAAATTTTATTGTAAGAGGCAGATGCAAGCTGTGTGCCTCATAGTAATAACACTCGTCAGCCCCTCGTGTTGTTGTCCGACCGGTTTTGTGGCTCGTCCGGCTGGTTCAGGCTTTCCGGACTAAGCAAACAGGCCGGCCGGTCGATACTGGGCTACCGGTACCAGTTTGTTGTGCCTTTTACAAAAGCTTTTGCTCTACATGATGCATACAATTAAGGGGGGTCCACTTTAGGGTCATTTTTTCGACCATCTCCGATTTTTCTCATTTTGACATATTTTATTGTCCAAGTGGGATATTTTAACGAGTTATAAAATTTAAGTTGGATCTCTTACGGTTGCTAAGAAAATTCACCTCAAAGTAGAGGTATATATGCATGTGTTAAACATAGGAAATCGAAAAAGTGTCGATTATAATTCTGCGCCAAAAAATTCTCGAAACCGGTGTAAGATACCGGGTAACGTTTGGTATCGATTTAAACCTCTAAACAGATACTGTGTCACTGTGGAATTAGAATTTTGAATTAGGCCTTCAAAAAATTTTAATGAATTTTTGAAGTTAGCGAACTGCCGAAAATCGCTAAAAACTGTCGTTTTTGGTGACCAAAAATGGGGGTCACTAAGTTTGACTGTATAATTATAAAAAATAAAAGTCCTAACTAAAAATTCTAATTCCACAGTGACACAGTATATGTATTAAGCTTTCGAACGATACCCAATGTTACTTCAAATCTTTTGCCAGTGTCGAGATTTCTTTGGCGCAGAAATTAGTTTTTTCTGCAAAATTGTGACAATTGCTGTTTTTTAGAAAGATATGTATTTTATACGACCAAGCTAATATTGCCAAATTTCATTTTTTCATTTCAATATATTTATTTATGCCTTAGAATCAATTTGTTGCATGAATTATGCCGACAGCTGTGTCCAGTACTTCTCAGTGCGCCAATGGGGAACCTCAGACCCCAAAATTCAAAAAACGGCAATTTCTCAAAATTTTTAAAATATGGCATATTATATATCAATCGAAAACTCTCAGTGCAGGGATGAATTCTTCTCATAGAACTATCGTACGGAAATGTTTCTATTTTAAGTTAGGCGCTCTTAAATAATTCATTATATCATGGGGAACAGGGGACTTGTTTCTTCGGAAAATCCTTTAAGGAAGCTTCTGTTCATGCTTTATCTGGCTTGAATCTGTTCGAAAATGTTTTTATTAATTGTTTTTAAATGTGCATAACAAAATAAGCTGAATATATGAAGCTGATTTGCGCAAACTTGCTTCAGTTGTCTGCAGCACCCTCATTTTCGCTGATATTCAAATTGTACTCAATGAATGGCTCATAACTTACGGAGAACTGAACGAAACAACTCCAAATTTATACTTGAAATGCACGACATATATGGCTAGATTATGTGTGAAAATGAGCGAAATCCGTGGTCTAAAAATTTTTCACGATGGACCCCCCCCTTAAGCCCGATTCACCTGCAATAGGTTTAAGGTTTAAGGTTTAAGGTTTAAGATTTAAGGTTTAAGCAAGGTTTAAGGAATGTCTGATTATCACGTGGTTTCTTATATCCAACAGTGTGCAATCAGAAATTCAAGGATTTTAAATATTTTTAGTTCTGTGCATACGCAAGGAATTCTACAATGTTGTACCGAGAATTATTAACATACCTGAACGGGAGGTCAAATTTCACTGACCCTTGTGGAAGCAAATTTGGGTACCCCTTGTGAGAGCGATTTTTCCTATGGGTACCTTTGAAGGCGATTTTTGCCATTTTTTAACAAAAAACAGCTATTTTTTTAGCAAAAATGCGTTTTTCAGACGTTTTTTCGCAAAAATTAGTGAAATTAAGTAAAAAATTCCGGCGAAGCCGGAAAATTTTTGGCAATTTTAGTCGTAAAACCTATTTTTTGGGCAATTTTCTTACCCCTTGTGGCCAATTTTCTTACCCCTTGTGGGAGCAATTTTGCGACCCCTTGTGGACGACTTCGCCGAGAGGGGGCAAATTTCCCCTTTCCCTTTCCCCCCCTTGTCCACCTGTGATTATTAACTAAATCTTCTATATATAATACGTAGGAAGCTTAAACCTAAATACAAAGTTAAAATATTTTATCTCGGGTTTCTTAAACGTTAAACCTTAAACCTTTCAGTTTGAAAGCTTCACTTCACTTATAGAGGAAGTATGAGTCTCCTGGCTCGAGGCCCGAATTAAGGTCCGCCCGCAACTCTACATATAGGCAATGTAATCAGAGTTGTAATATAACTGAGTTGCTCAGATAAAACGAACCTGTTCTGTGATACTGTGAAGTATACGTTTCGCCGTTTACATGCAGTTTTGCAAGCTTCTGTACAAGTTCTGGCGATTTCTGGCCAGCTCTCCACCTCGCTGAAATGGGTAAAGCCACTGCAAAGCTTTCGTTGAGTATCAGCTATGAGCTCTTTCATGTAGACGGTGATGCAGCTTTTGCTTTTGGTTGTATTGTCGAAACATCGCAACCCACAGATCATTTTTCCTTCGTTAGTTGGATCACAATTGCTGATATCACTATGCCTTGACTCTTTCAGAACAAGTTTAGTGACAGTGCCAGTGTCAACTAGTGTGAAATCGTAGCCGAAGTTAGCGGAGTCAAATAAAGCAATTTTCACTCCACTAGATCGAAGTATTCCGAGCTCGACTGGAAGTTGAGATTCCGATGGATGCTTAATGTCAATTCTGAGACCTAGAAGAAGTATGTGAAAAACTAGCAAATATGTTCCACAATTCAAAACAACCGTTGATACTTTCACTGTCACTGTCGTGCAGAAAATTGCCTTAGGGGCATAACTGTAACATTTGGTGCCCCCTCCTATTCTCGCTGGATTTCTGGTTATTAGCTGTTCTTGGTTTTGTGATTCCGTCTGTACGTACGGATTGTTGATACTTCTTAGCACAACTATCTGTTGTTTTGCAGAACACGGTACAGTGAGTTGTCTTCTTTGCTCTGTTAATTTGGATTAGCTGTCGCTATGCCAGATGAAGCATCAGATCGCGACTACAGAAGCCTCTGTGCAAGCACAAGTGCAAATTAATACTGTAACTCGAGAGGCTGCTGAGGTACGCCAGTCTCATACTCCTGCTCTTTCTCAACTTTAGGGCTTGCTAGCCAACTTAACAGAATTTCAAAATCATCGTTGGTAGACGCACGTCGGAGCGTGTCGACGCGAGAACACCTGCGTACGTTACTATGAAGGCACCTTTAGGTTGAACCGCTTCTCGGGTGCCTGGCGAACTAAAGAGCCAGCTTCCAAGAAATTTGGAGCATCACCAGTTTAGCTTTTAGCTTCGCTAAAAACCGAAAACGGGGGATCTTATGCAAATATTTACCTCTGTACGGAAATCCAAATGTTGTTTGTTCTGTTTCGTTGATAAGAATGCAGTATTGGGTAGGTGTTGCATACTGTCGCAAACAGATTTGATCTGCGCAAGCGGTATCCCCAAAATAGCAACTGTGAATTAAATCAGTGCAGTTGTAGGACACTTGCTTCAGTACAGTTTCAATTTCCCATTTCGTTCTACTCAGGATTTCGTCAACAATTGATTTACTCTGGTTGTAAAACGTTGAGAAGTACAATTCTTCAAAGGTTTCCCTAATCCCAGGGCCTTCCAAGGTTCCTTCAGGTACAAAGAGTAGACTCAAATAGTATGAAGCTTTGTCGACGTTGTCTCCAAATAGCTGACGCATTTTCGTAGGGTGAAACCTATGACGAATTAAAAATAAGGTAAGCAGAAAGTTACAAGACGCTCAAACAGGTTTGTGTCTTTATGCGACGTATATGTAACGTGACGTATGCCACGTCCACTCATATATTAATTAATTATATATATATATTAATTATTATTAATTATATTAATTTATTATACTTTTCTGCTGGGGGGGGGGGAGCAGCATCTGCAAACTAGCGGGAAATCTCACACTATACTGACTGCTTCACAGATTCTGATTGCAGAGATCGAAGGAAAAGGAGCATAAAGACAAAATTGGCGACACTTAATACGCGACCATAAAGTGAAAATAGTGGAAACGTGAATTAAAACGTAATACTGAACATTTTATTTTAGCGGTATAATACTATAATAAAACACAAATGTTCGTTACTTGCCTGCTTGGTGGACATATCAACACCTTGGGTAGCGTAAGGCTCCTAATTGCAACCTGCGTGTCCTGAAAATACGTTGGTTCGGCCAAATAGGTTTTAATGATTTTGAATGAATAGTAACTGCAGCAACCCAGTGCGCACAGAAAGCATAGCAACAGGAAAAACTTCTTTAGTCCACTGGATATTGAAATTTCAGAAATACCATGAATTGTAGTTATAAGAAACATGATACGAGTCGTTTTACCGTCTGTACCTGCAAAACAGTAGTTAAAGCACAAGTGGTAGCAATAGAAGCGGCAACATTGCCATATTTCTATAGGGTAGCACTTAGCAGATGCTGAAGAGTCAGCAATTTTTTAACAATCAAAACTGAAGTTTCAATTGGAAAACAACAGTCAACTAAATCTTTAAAGTAAAGAATCCGACACATTGAGTCGTGCACGATAACATTTCGTTGGTATTAATTGCATGATCATCCTAGCATCACTCATCGTCATACTTAAGGCGGGGGAAGACTAAACTTTTGCCCAAAGATCTTTCGATTCGATTCATTTTTGGCATGAATATAAAGCATGTGCTTCGGCAAAAATGTATCCGCTCGTTGGTTCTTGCTTTCCTGTGACCCGCTACGCTTCGAAGAACCTGCCCGACCCTCGAAATTTTGGCGACAGCCAACATAAATTAGCACAACAAGAGAGGACATGTTGGACAGTGTATGCATGGCATTATCTTTGGTATAGCTCTAACAGTAGGTGAGCACTGCTAGCTTAAACGAAGAATCGTCTAAAATTTCGAAAACTTTGGTGGTTGAATCGAATAATTTACCGCAGTTCCGAGCCCGGAAGCTAAATCTTGGTCTAAACATAGATCCTATAGGTCTCTAAATTGTGCTAAATATGGAAGAGGTTGGAATGCGTAATAGATTTGTGCCACTCGAAACATAAAAAAGGTGCAAAAACTACTAAAAAGTGGATTTTTGAAGATTGTCCAATATGCACAATATTGCATCAATCGATAGCTTTCAAGATTCTGAACGGCTTCTCTTCCTGGCACAATCGCGTATTTGCCACAAACTCAAGTTGTTTTCGAAAAACTGAAATTTCATCGTTCGAAATCATTATATTGGGGGATTCTACCTTCAATTTGCCTTAGTTTGAAAGTCTTGATTAAGTGGGGAAAACAATTGTATCGGGTAGAACTCATTCATTTGCATGCATTTGTTCCTTATAAACGATGTACGTTTATGCTTTTGTAGTGTGGCAGGCTGTACGAACGCTACAAGAAAGTACTGACCGGCAGTTGCGTTGGTACTCTCTTCAATATTGATTGAAAGTGTCAACCATGCATCCACTTATGACGGAAACAGCTTTAGTTTTATTGGTTCTGAGTTGGTTTAGCGTTCTGAGTTTTCATCATTATGTAATGGGAGACGTTGCGTCTTTCCCCTATAGGGTGGGTTTTAGCAAGAGTACATAATATAAGAGTGTGCCACTAGGCACACTCTACGTTATCTGAGCAAAAACTATGCTCTGCTCGCCAACGGCCCATCCCCTCCCCGCAAATCAGACCCTAGTGACCCCCCCCCGCAAATTAGTACCTAGTCGAAACTGGGGTACGCTCACTCACTCGCTCTATGTTTATGTGCTTAAGCTCGAAAACACAAGCAGTGTGTGCGCGAAGTTTGTGCTCGCTTCGAGCTTTAGAACAAACAAAGCGCACGAAATGCTTTGAAGTGATGTGTGTAATTTGCGGGGGGGGGGGGAGGTGGGCCGTTAGCGAGCAGAGCATAGTTTTTGCTCTGATAACATAGAGTGCCTAGCGGCACACTCTTATATTACGTACTCTTGGTTTTAGTAAAGCGTATATGTTAATGTATATGTGTGTTTGTAATGGCAAGAGTACATAATAACTAAGAGTGTGACAAGAGTCAAGCTCTTAGTTATTAGGCTTGGGGACGTCATCTGCACGATAACGGCTGACCCCCCCCACAAATTAGACCCATCACTTCAAAGAAATTCGCAAGCTATGCTTACGTTCTAAAGCTCGAAAACACAACTAGTCAGTTGGTTTAATGTGCGTCTGTTGCGAGCTTCAGCACACAAGCATAGCGTGCGAATTTCTTTGAAGTGATGGGTCTAATTCGTGGGGGTGGTCAGCCGTTATCGTGCAGATGACGTCCCCAAGCCTATAGTTATTCGGCCTACTATAGCCTATAGCCTACTCTTGTCACATCTTAGTTATTATGTACTCTTGGTAATAGTGTTGCGTATGTGTATTTTAGGCATGTGTAAAGAAAATGAAAAAATAAGGAGTTTTGAATTGCTTTCTAAAAAAGCTTCAGATACTTGGTTGATTGTTCCCCAAGAAACAGGGTTGACATGATTTAAATAAGGGATGTTTCTCGCTTATCTGTTTGATAGAACCTATCACGAATATGCTACACAAAAATTAGGGTCACTCTAGTTATTGTCGGTGAAGTGGGCTCAATTAAAAAGTTTGGGTTCGTGAGATTGCCAGCTATCAGAAAACGTTTGAATTTAACCTTTTAAGCCTTTCAATCAAAAGTTACAGTGAGGGCAAGGTCTAGAGACTGCTCCTAATGACTACTTTTATGCTGAAATGAAGTTAGTTGTTGCTGGCTGGGTCCGCCTCAACTAATGTGGACCGGCGTCCCTACTTTCAAACAATTTAATAAGCAGATCTTTAGTCCCAAAAAGCCCTACGAGTCTTCCTAGTGAAAATTACATCCTGGAAAAAAGAACAGCACACGGACAGTAATAATGTAATCTTTTGTCTTATTATAGCTCTTAGTTATAGAATCGTGGTTGTTCTTGTTTGTTTGTTCTGGTTTACGTACGAATTGTAGTCAAGCATTAATTGTAAATTACATAACGGAAGTTGTAATTGTGTGAGTCAGAAATTGTACAGTTTCGTTTTCTTTTTGCAATTGACACAAAAAAGGCACAAAAAATCCAATATATAATGGGTATGTAATTTGTCTTGTCAGTAACTTGTGGTTTTATAAACTATAATTGTAGTTTTATCAATTGTTAGTGAAGCGAATCCGTTCACCAGTAACTGAGATTGAGATTAGTTAGTTTTTGACCCCTTTAATTTTGCATCATCAATCGTATGGGGTCCATCCACAGGTCCCCTCCCCTGAGTTTGTGTGAACGTGTGATGTCCAGCCTGAGTGTATGTGAGCGTGTGTACACGTGTGTGAGATTCTCTGCCTTTTCCCAGTCATAAGAATAATCTTAGTTCTCACTCACCAAGATGTAACGCGTGTAGACTAGACAGAGGGGAACCACTCTAAAATTAAGGCACAAGTCACCCCTGAAAGGCAGAAGCAGAGAAGTTAGCAATTAATATTAACAAACATGATATATTAGGACTCTAGCTAAGTTTTAAACTAGGTAGAAGTTCATCTAGCCTAGGTACGGCTTTATTTCATCTTGGGCTTCCAGGCCCCCTGTCCGCTATTACGATTTCTCCTTCCTTACTTCTCGTTTTCTTCGGCTTCTCTTTCGCCTGCGCGTCTGGTTAGCAAGCAAAGTCCAAGCCTTTAGAAATAAGACTCAGGACAAAGGTCCTTCAAAACAAAAGCGCCGTAAAAGTTTATGGCCCAGGGTTTTAGGATACTCTGGGCCACTCGAGAAACGGCCTCTGGGCCCTAAAAGTTATGTAACTAAGATGACAAACAGCTCAGGTGCAAATTCAAAAGAAGGAGGCTGGGTCTTCCTCTTCAAACTAGCCAATGACAAAACGCGATCATGAAAGCTGCCAATCATCGGAAGATGATTGCAAAAGACACGAGGCAAAAGTTAACGTGAGACCAAAATTTGCAGTTTCCAGTCAGTCTGTGATTCTGGGGTACTAGCGGATGGCCGCTCTCGAGTCTGAGGTTCCGGGGGGAAAATCACAGACACCCCTTGAGATGTTCCGTTGGGAGAGGCTTTGCCTCTCCCCTTCTAGGATACCCCCTCAAAATTTTGTCCACCTTTGGGAACCTTAGGTTGGAATTGTGGGTGCTCCTGGGGAAATGATCCACCTAAAATGGGTTCGGCTTTAGAAGCCTGTTTCGAATTTCTCCTCTAGGATGAGCTCTCCCCTTTCCCTTTAGGATTTTCTTAATTCATATAAGAGCGAGTTCCAAAAACTCCCTAATTGGACTTCAAGTCCCTTATTCGAAAAGACATCGTTAAAATCGGGCTCTCGCCGCCTTAGATTATTGACATTAGATCATTGTTGCTTTCATGTATTGTGTGCTAATATCGGCAGATATTAGCTGGATTTCCCTAGATTTCATGGGAAGGAAATCTAGGATACGTCATTGATGGGGGATTTCTGACAGAAATCCCCTCTACAAAAATTTCTTTCTAAATCGCTCTAAAAATTCCACTTCTTCTGACTGTTCCTCCAGTGTTTTCTAAGCTGATTCTCGTGTCTTGAACTCAGGCCATTACTCTAAAACTAAAATAACCTTTTCCAGAACTTTTGTGCAAAGCTCCTAGCAATTGTTAGGTTTTATTTCTAAAGATACGCGCAATTCTACCCTTCCTCGAAATCCAGTTAATACTGCTGAATCCGGGTTAAAACCGACAAGGTTTTAACCCATTTGATTCAGTTCTAGCGAGTGCCGCCTTCGGGCCTCTGTCTCTTTCGTCTGCCTCGCTGCGATTCTTCTGCTTCTCCGCGATCCGCTGTTCCGTGGTCTCTCCTGATCCCGGATCTACGCCTGCTGCACTGCTCTGGACATCAGCTGCTCCCCGGTCTTTTCCTGCTATATCATCCAGTGTGAGAATCCCCGGATTCCCCTGGCCTCTCTTCCCTGGTTCTTCTTCCTGTGCTGCTCTGTCCGGATTGCCTGGAAATCAGCTTCCCAAACGTCAGTTTGCTGAGGTTCACCGTGAATCTAGAACTTTCTGAGAGCCACCCCTTTGGCTTAGGGACGCACAGATTGACCAAGGATTGTCTTATTGGGACTTGGAGTGTGGGTTGGATGTACAAAGTCTTTTCTACAGAAGAAACGACGTTTTGCCAGAATCATTAACTTTTTACTGTACTTACTATCAAAAATGTCTGCCACTTTTCTGTCTCAAATTATCTGTTCTTTGATCTGTTCTGTTTCTGCTTGCCCTACCAAATCTGCTCAAATTCTCTCTCTTTAAGCCGTCAAGCAAAGTTAAAAGTTTACGGGTCGTCCTCTTAGCAGAGCATAGAATAGTTATTGGTTTTCTGCGGGTGCGTATTGCTGATAACTATTCGTGACCGGGAACGGGTGGACTTGTGCACACTTTTCAGGAACATATAGGGAGCATATAGGGAACTTCCCCCCCCCTCGACCCCAAAAATCAAATCATTGTGTGACTGCGAATCAATTCGCAGTCTGAGAAACGAGTACTGGTTGTGCGAGTGTGCTTGTGTGCGTGTATGTGGCAACCATTAGGCTAAAATACTAACCTATCCAAAATTTTCCTAGGTTTCAGCTCTAGTTCTTCTGCTAGGTTTCGGAGTAGGGACCTGTGACTGATCATAACTGGGTTTAGTGGTTAGGCGGTGAACCGATTCCTCTTGTATCAGTTCTTGCAATAGATTTGTAGTGTACTTGATCTTGTGTGTGTGCATTGTTTGATAATTAAGGTAATTTGACACAGTAAATAGTTACTTAGGATCAGAGCTTAAGTCGTTGTAGCTGATACTAGGTTGGATAGGAAACCGCTGAGTCGACGATATCTGGAAAATAAATCAGTCTGGAGCCCATCGAGTTTGTCTACGGCGACGCTGATGACGAAGGAAATCTTAGTGATATTAGTGAGCCTGAGAACCAACTGAATCTGCCATTTCATCAGTGTCCTGAGTGTCACAACCAGTACAGTTTTAGCAGACTTTTCCTAGTTCACGAGGGTAGTTCTCTAGTTGAGCCTGAGCATTCGGAGTTCACATTCTATTGCAACGTTCTCAGCCGTGGGATCGCGCTGAGATTGAAGCTTGGACTGTTGATAGTGAACCCGAAGGAAGCACTCATACGGAGCCTTGGTCTTGCATTTTTGAGTGTGACGGTTGTTCCGATTTTAAGGTTCTATTCGTTTGCGCAGTAACCCCTGTTACCGATCCGTGGGTGGCAGTTAAACATCGTAACTGTCCCCTTGATAACTACGGACCTTGAGGCACTAGTGAACTCACGTACCCAACAGGCGGACCGTCTGGATTAGGTTAGACCCACACTAGGCTAGCTTGATAATTAGACCTAAGAGTAGATCCCTGCATCTTCTCGCTGTCTGCCTCTGTGCAGCACCGAATCTTGACCCCCCCTGGATTTCAGCCACTTTGTTACACTTGTTTGTTGGACTAGTTTTTTGTTTGTCTGGGAGATGTCTGATTTTAGTTGTTTGTCTGATGTCTATCTGGCTAGGTGGCACTGTCGGCCATTCTTCTAGAAAGGTCTAGAAATTTCCCCTTCTATGTCAACACTTTCGTCCAATCAAAATTCATAAAAATTTCATCAAACTTTTCTCATTGGTTCTTTTCGTTAAAAGCTCTCTGCTGCAATTCTCTATCAGTCTGGTCTTAATTCTCGTCGCGTGCGGTCGTCTTTTTCTATGCTCTCAGCCGTTTATTTTTACTGTGCCTTTCTCCTATTTTCTGGATTTCTCTGTAAGTTGTTTTTACTTAGATTTTTACTATTGAGTAGGCTCCAAGGCGACCTTGCAGAGCCAAACAATAATTGTTGGAGGTTTATTATATTAGTTTTGCTCGTGTTTTATGAAAAATTTATTATGCTCTTTGTTTGTATTTTAGACGCCACGGCTTAGGAATTTATTTGAGTTTTTCTAGTATGATGGTTTATATTTTGGGGGTTGAATAGTATTTTGTATATTCTTGCGGTGTCCTTTGTGAGAGTGTCTGATTAGTCTGGTTTAATTTTTAATTCGTATCTTTGAAATTATTCAGTTTAATTCTGCAGTCGGTCTCTCTTCTATGAATGTGCTTTTGTTAAAATTTAATATAAAGTTCTGTAATTTTTCGGGGGTTTCCCCCTTTGTCTTCTCTCTGTTTCCTATTAAATGCGGTCTCAGTTACTGAGTCGCTTCGGTCTTCTAGATTAGGTTTTGTTAGAATTGTATAGTCGGTAGGTGGGTTTGAGCGAGGACTGGACTTAGGTAGTTTAATTACTCATTGAGCGTGTATTTAATTTAGTTAAAGTGTTCAACTTATTACTTGTATTGAGGTCTTATCTGTTTCCATCGGCGATTTCACTCCGTTCGTTAGGTGTCACTTAGGTTCAAATATTCACGGTGCCCAGATGCCCAGGTCGACTGGAACATACCTCTCCTCCAGGTTCGACGTTTCCATTCGCGCACAGTTACCACTCGTAAAGTTTGGTAAGTCATCGCACTTCCAACTTTACAATTATATACTTGGATAACTAAGGATATCCAGCATTTTTGTCTTTCCAAATGTGAAGATTTTATAGAGTTAATAATTTAAAGTGTACTTCTAAATTCATAAAAGGTCTAACTATTTCATTACTCTAGTGTCTGTACCTCATTCTCATTTCCGTAGCTAATGTTTAATATGGGGGACTGAGCGCTCAAGTTACAGTTAGTTGAGTTCAAATAGAGTAGAGTGGGGGGTAATTAGTGGGTGGCGTCGCTTGGTCTTCATCATTTGTCAGTCTTTCTGTTGTCGTTTTCTGAAGTTTTAAGGTCGGTTGTTTGTCTCTGTCTATTTCCATTTTCGTGCCATTTCTTTCCTTTTGAGCAGATTCCGTGAAAATATGAATTTTCAGGTTTCCTCTATTTTCACTTGGCTAGGGGTAAGTCGGTGGATTTCTCTGTCAGCCATGGACACGTCCGACGTGCTTTGTTTGCAATCTGGGTCTTAGTAAGTCAGAGATTTAGTTTTAATCTCTACACAGGCATTAACAGCATCCTTGAAAGCTGCTCAGCTCAGACATCAAATTTGTTGGTACACACAAAAAATCTAACGTTTGTTTTAAATGATGGGGTTGTTGCAGGCTGGTAAGCATCTAACAAACAAATTACCTCAACAGAATAATACCTAAGATCAAACCAATCAATACCAACAATCCAATCACAACAAAGACAAGCGCAGACAATAAAACAATTTCTCGACCAGCCGAGACTAGCTTTGATAAAACAATTGGCTCCTTTCATGAATATTTCAGTATCCATAGCCATTTATTACAATAACCAAAATGAAGCCAAACCAATAAATTATATTACTTTAATTGAATGTGCTATTAATCAAGCAATGATTGTGGAATAAGTAGTTTTTAAAAGTTCGGAAAAACATACTTTGAGATCAGAAGATCCCCAAACGTGGTACTGATCGGAGTCAGCTCATGATACATTAAACAAAACAATTATATACAACAGACAATTATCATGAAAAATCCTTAGAGTTAAATCCTTGAAATAGCCTTAAAATTCTGGCTCTTCGCTGAAGATAATAACTACGTATAACTATATTAATTTTTTAGCACATTTGATTTATTCGATTAATATTTGGTTTCTATCAAGCAGTGTCAAGCAATCCCTTAGGGATCACATCAAGCTCCATTTGGTTGCTTCCGATTTCAACTGTTAATCCAATTAAACATTCAAAATGGTAAAAGTTTCGACACATCAGTGACTGAATAGTCAACGAGCCCTCTGTTAGAACCTGCCTCACTAAATTACGGTCTGTACTTATTCAGGTTAGCTTTCACGTTCTTAACGGGGGGGGGGGGGTCCATTTTTGGCCGATTTTTCGACCATCTCCGATTTTGCTCGTTTTCACATATTTTGTTCTCCGATTGGTACATTTTAACGAGTTTTTGAAATTAAAGTCGGATCTTTTACGGTTAATGAGTAATTTCACTTCAAAGTTGAGATCTCATGTGTTAAACATAGGAAACTGGAAAAGTTTCAATTTTTTGACTAGTGTCAAAAAATCTCGAAACTGGGCAAAGATTGTCAGCATAATTTTGTATCGTTAGAAACGTCTATTTATACACTTTGATTTGTTGGAATTAGATTTTTGATTTAGGCCTTTGAATTTTTTTAAATAATTTTTGAAACCTGCTGACTGCGAAAATTGACGTTTTTCGTTAGTGGAAACTGGGGGGTTGTAACTTTGAGCCAGCATTACAAAAATTCAAAGGCCTAAATCAAAAATCTAATTCCAACAAATCAAAGTATATAAATAGACGTTTCTAACGATACCAAATGATGCCCATAATCTTTGCCCAGTTTCGAGATTTTTTGACACTAAAAATTTGGTTTTTTACCAAAATTTTGAATTTTTTCGATTTTTTGCCTATTACGTGAGACCATTGCAATCAGCAGCTACCAAATGCCAAAATATCTCGTTTCACGTTATTTCGCTGTAGTTCAGTGTTGACTACAATTATTCCTGCTAAGTAGTCCAACGTGGTCGCTGCATCCCAATCTGCCGGACTGGCACCTATATAGCAAAAATATCAAGTTTTTCAAATTTCTCAAAACATGACAAATTTGACATCAATCGAAAGCTCTTAATGCGGGGAACATTTTTTCTTCTTGGGCTCTGGTCCGCAAATGCACCAAATTGAAGTTAATGGCTGTTAAAGGGTTTTGTGATCTAACCTCAACTTTGGCTTTGCTGCTCCCTAAAAGTCGTTAAAAAGGCATGAAATCACGTTTAGCCTGCCAACACCGGGGCAAAATTAATTCTTTAGATCAATTCTCAAATGTACACCCCATTGAAGCTCCAAAATCGAAGACTGTTTAAGGAAAATTGCTTTAGTCTCAAGCTGTACCCTTGTTTCGCCCATTGTTACAATTGCAAGCAGTTGATAGCTCGTAACTCGCGGAGACATGGATGAAGG
>JASAND010019510.1:0-12561 GCA_030248195.1 Trissonchulus latispiculum | reverse complement strand
AGTTACGTATTGCTGCAAAATGGGTGTGGGGGCCGTCAAGTGGTCAAAAATAAAATTTTTCAAAAGTGGTCAAATTTGGTACCAAATGAAAGCCTTAAGTGAGCTGAACAACTTTTGTCATAGAATTGCATGCTCAAAGTAGCTGTAGAGTGCTGTGGTAGGGTGGGGGTGAGGACTTAAGTGATTTTGGGTCAAAAATAAAATTTTTCAAAAGTGGTCAAATTTGGTGCCAAATGAAAGCCCGCATCGAACTGAGCAACTTTTGTCATAGAAGTGCGTACCTAAAGTGGCTGTAGAGGGCTGTAGTGGGGTGGGGTGGGGACTTAGGCGATTTTGGGTCAAAAATTAAAATTTTCAAAAGTGGTCAAATTTGGTACCAAATGAAAGCCCGCATCGAACTAAGCAACTTTTGTCATAGAAGTGCGTACCCAATGGCTGTAGAGGCCTGTGGTGGGTGGGGAGGGTACTTAGGCGATTTTGGGTCAAATATTAAAATTTTCAAAAGTGGTCAAATTTCGAGTCAAATGAAGGCCCGCGTCGAACTGAACAATTTTCGCCATAGAACCACCCACCCAAACTTGCTGTGTCGGATTTATATACTTACTTTCTCAACCGGAATTTAAACGACAGACATAGGCCCAACACACATATTATCCCCTTTTGTGCCGAGCATTTTTGTTACTTGTATAGTAAATCGACTACAATCGTTTCAATGGGCATATCGCCGAAACCGACGGAAGTGCCTATGGGGCCTATTGACCACTGGTCAAACGGCCTAAAACTCCGTTTTTCGGCATTTTGGTCGGGGGCATTGGGCATATACGTATAGTAAATCGACTACGCTCGTTTCGGTGGGCATATCGCCGAAACCGACGGAAGTGACCACTGGAAACTACGGCCTAGGAGCCCTATTGACCACTGGTCAAACGGCCTAAAGCAGCATTTTAGGATAAACCGGATTTAGAGTTACCGTTCGTTCTCTTCGAATGGCACTCAAAAATATGTCTTTAGTCAGCGCTTGCCTTATATTTAAATGGCTGAAATTATTGTTAACTGGATCACTGCTGTCATGGCTTACTGACCCTGATTTGCAGGTTGTGTATAGTTTATATGCTTACACAAATGGCGTAATGCCATGATACATTAGACGCTTGGAGGAGAATCTTTAAAAGGACAGAAGGACAAGAAACAAAAATGCTCCTCTGGAGCATGAAAAAAGTAATATGGGTGATGGTGAGGTTGCAATATCAAGAGAGGACTAGTCTTTAAAATGCTTAATATGGGGCTAGGTTCAAAAATAGAAGAGGACTAGGTTGTGAGCGAATTAATATGGGCACAGCTTCGCCGAACAACCCATATTCGCGGGATTTCACGCTTTGTCTTAGCTTTTGTCGCATACAGAGCTATCAATTTCAGTCAGTAATAAGATATTTAAGAAGTTGAATACGTACTCATTGAATACAGTTGTTTGCATATGCGTACTCTGTTAGACTAGCTAGGAATACGTATGTGCGTAAATTATCATCATTTGGTCGGATTTAACTGCGGCAAGCAACGAGAAGAGATCTGGACATGAGGCTAAAGCTATTGGTTCAAGCAGGGAGGAAATAGAAGGTCAGAGTCCTAAGATTATTCTTGAAATATAAATTTTCCGCATAAATGAATAAAACGCACTGGTTAGTATAAAACGTTTCTCGAAGAAAAAGTTAGACTAACTATAAACTAAACGTAGCGTGGATGGATATGCATTCTGATATACATTTATAAACCGCGAATATGGGTTGTTCGGCGAAGCTGTGCCCATATTAATTCGCTCACAACCTAGTCCTCTTCTATTTTTGAACCTAGCCCCATATTAAGCATTTTAAAGACTAGTCCTCTCTTGATTTTGCAACCTCACCATCACCCATATTACTTTTTTCATGCTCCAGAGGAGCTTTTTTGTTTCTTGTAGTATTAGATTTAGTGTAAAATAAATAGTTTAAAGTTTGAAAGAATTCCATGCAGCGTAGCGTCCTGTGGAGCCATCAGAAGTTGGAGTTGTCGGTCCAAACATGACAGGTACACAAACTTCGCTCGCCCTGATCGCTATGCGCAAGGTACGGTACCCAAATTCTCCAGAAATAGTACTGACGTATAGTGCTTTGATGTCGTGTAAAATAATCCTTAGATCAACGTACTTTTCTGTGAGATACAGTCAAAGTGCGAAAAATTGGGTGTTGTAGGTCTATACGGGTGGAGGTTAACTAACGTCTAATGCGCTGTGGTTTACCAACTGAACCCAACTTTGCTCCAATTAATACTCCAAATATCTGTCTTAACTTATGTAAAAATGACGTGATTTCGTTAATCCCTGCGTTCGCAGTGCTAGATTACATTATCGACATTGCCGCTGTTACTTCGTGCCATTTCGAAGATGTGAGCCAATTACTCCAAATTACTGTGGCAGAATCGGCTGAAACTTTGCGCATTACAGGCCAGTGAGTGTACCAAGATATGCAGAAAGCTAGGTCACTAAACCTCGCTGCAGTGTTTAGAAATGCTAGATTGATTTCTCGAAGTATGTATGGCGATCGCTCCAAAAAGCTCTAAGACAGTTATAAGCGCATACTGAACGAAGGAAGCGTCATATCGAAAAACGGATTTCATATTCGGATTCAGCAGGTCAAATAACCCCTACAAGCACCTTTTCGGCAAAATCGGAGACAAAAAATTTTTTGACCCCATTTTTACTGCGTTTAGCTAGCTTTTCAGGCCTAAAAATAAGAGTTATTTCTTAACAAAAAGTTTGCTAGCACACTAACCAGAAAACCAAATCCCTTGAAACTCACATACAGTTTGCCCCTATTAGAGCCTAACAATTGGTAAAAAGCTGGGGTAGGCTAGGGGCTGTCAATTTTATTAGATCAAAAACGGCGCACGGTCACATCGCAACTTTTTGTTAAATTTCAAACTTTGACCTGTTATTGCTAAAGAAGGAAACAACGCTCGAAAGCCGGAATACTTTTAATATTTAGTACTAATAACAGTTAACATTTGTGGCAAAAAGTTTCAGAATTGGTCTGACCGGTAATCCACCAGAGACCAGAAAAGCTTTTTCAAAAAACCCACTTTTCGCACCAAAACTTCGACTTTGGCGTAGTGCCAGAATCGATGTGTGTTAGATATAATAATGCCCACTACGGACTATTTAACCTTGATATGTTAGCTAATCATATGCCAAAAGGTAGGTGTCTCTGAAGAAGTTGGGCAAAACCGTTCGTAGTCCCCCGCCTTAAGTGCGCCCCTGCCTCAGGCTCAGACCCATCTGACCCACTGACCGGCTGCTATGCATGACCAGTGGCGTAGAATTTTAAGTGTTATTTCTACACATGTTTTACATGCTTTGAGAATAAGCCTGTAGTATATAGTTGGTTCCAGTAATAGAGGTAGTTAAATTATAGGGTGCGCGAGAGCGCTCCACTATAGTATGGGTGTAAAAGGCTCAGCGCGGAGCTTAGAGACCCGTTCGAGCACCGTGCCAGCTAAATACTCAACGAAACTAGACAAATTTGGTATCGTTGGAATGGAATCAGCACGACGAGTACTATATACAAGTTGCAAAAAAGTTGTGGTCAGAATTTCCCACTTTGAAAATTTTCGATTCCGGACAAGTTAGGTCCGTTTGTTTTTTGGTAAGTCACATGTCAAGTCCATGTAAGTCACGCTCGGAAAAGTGCAATTTTCTGACTTAATGATAGAACGATCTGGGCATTTTCAGCAGGTAAAGTTTGGTTTTTCCGAACGTATATATATATCCTGAACTTTTTTGATAGTTTTTCGTTGCCCGGCCTAGGTTTTTTTTGGTCAAAAATAGCGTCGTTTGCAGAAATGAACAATAGTTTTGACGACGCCAAAATAAAAATGACGACAGAATGACCAAGCCAAAATGTGGAAGTAGCACTCAAATTTAACAAGAATGCAAAGTTTCTTTTACGTTTTAACAGTGATTTTTTTAAAAAATTCTCGAATTTTGGGGGCTGCCGCCCCCAAACCCCCGCTCTATATATTGTCTTAGTGATGTTAAGCTTCGACGATGTTTGAACAGTCAATCAGTAGGTATATCTATTATATATATATACAAAGTCGCAGGCTACAAGTCTTTATGCTGCATACTTCAATTGCATTTTTTGATGCAAGTTTCTCATACCAATTTCGCTGAATATTTTCTTTAAAAACTTTCTCTTCGGATTATCTCAGCTAGAGGAATGAGAGCTTATATATCTGTATGTACTAGGATAGGATGTTTAAGAACGTTTTGTTGCATATATAAATGTTATAACTACTAAGATGGATCTGGAGGGCAGCCCTGTCGTTGCGATTTGACGGTAAGTAAAAGCAGACAGGAAAAACAGAAAAAAGGCATGTCAACAGAATTTCGTGAGCACGTATATATACGTATATTTCCAACTTTTTTTACCAGATTTTTGGATAGAAAAAGCTTAAAATGTCGTGCGAGTTTAGCAAAAATTTCTTTTTTTCCCTTCAAAAACTTTTCTTGTTTCTGCAAAATGAAAAGAATTAAAGATTTAAAGGACGATTTCATTTAAAAAGCAACAAATGTCTTCAACTTCTGGGGGGCTGCGCCCCCCAGACCCCCACATTACGTATATCGGGTTGTTCTCGTCATTGTTAATGCTCAAAGACCTGATACATACATAGACACAAGATATATATTTGTATTATATGAGTACGTAAGTTAGAATATATATTCGCGGGACAATGCGAAATGTGAAGCAACACACGCCAACAAGGTAAAAATTCAACCAAAATTACGAATATAGCCTAAAATCAAATCAAAACTGTATTTCTGCAAAACTTTATTTTTGACGTTGGACAAATAAAAATGACGCTCAGAAAATAAAAATGACGAAAATTTGATGAAATCCGATTTTGAAAAAAAAAACGCTGTGCCCGGCCCGGCATGCCACCTGGCCGGCCGGCCAAAGGTGGCCTCACGGCTATTTTGACCAAAAAGGGCCAATGTTGTGTCAGAGCTGCAGCACTCATGGAACAAGCTAGAGACACGCGGATACCATGCATTTTCAATTTCTGGCCGGGACAGGCAGCCTGCCCAAAGTTGGTCTGACCAAATAGCCATTTTTGAAAAAAGTTCCAACTCTACAGAAAGTAGTCAAAAATAGGCCTAAATATGCTGTTTTGTGCCATTTAGTGGGACGCATATAAGGGTTATCGGAGTCGCTGAACACGATGAGCATAGTCGTAGCGCGGTGCTGTGCTGCTATCGTGCTGCACTGTTATGCAGCAACCACAGAACGCTGGATGTAGGCATACTGTAAATGGTAAAGCATATTAAATTGGTTGTGTAGATAGCTCAGGACATGCCAAATTAACGTAGCTACATTGGCACTATGGTTTGCATCTGGTTGCACTGCAGTAGTGTGCTGCTAAAGTGCAGCACGGCCTGTAATTAGCTACAAATAGGTTGCAATCGTCCGAAATTTTGTATACAAGTGCGACAGAGCATTACAAATCGTGACGTATAAGTTTATTTGTTGTTGTTGTTGTTGATGATGCTTCCAGCCATCTGAATACATATTCAATCTGCCCGGACACCTCCAGGACGGAGGCGGCCGCATTCTCTGAGAAAGGCAAGGACTTCCCGCCCGAGGCTTTTCCCAGATGACCACAAGGCTAGGGTTAGGACTATAGGTTGATAGTGACTGGACTAAAATACCCCTTAGGATCAAATGATTTGGCTAGGTACCGCAGTACTTGTCTCTTCGTTGTGGATTCTGCGAAAGCTGGCATGTAATCGGAATCTAGGAAACTTTGAAGTTGTTGTTGTTGTTGTTGATGATGCTTCAAGCCACCTGAATACAGATTCAATCGGCCCGGACACCTCCAGGACGGAGGCGGCCACATTCTCTGAGAAAGGCAAGGACCTCCCGAGGCTTTTCCCAGAGGACCGCAAGGCTAGGGTTAGGACCCAAGTGGGATAGGCGTGGGCGGTCTGATTGTGGGCAGTAGAGTAGGGCATGCGACAGTGTGTCTTCCTGGTCAGGGCGGTGGGCACATGAGGGAGAATCTCGGGCCCCAATCCTATGGAGGTACCAGTTTAGGATTGGACAGAAGCCCCCGACACGAAGTTGGGACAGGACTGACCTGTCAGCCCTGGATAGTCCAGTTTCCTTCTGGTCAGGGTTGCGGGGGATTCGAATCAGGTCTAGTCTGTCCGAGGATAGGCCGGATTGCCAGATGCTGGTGAAATGTCTCGAAATTACGGATTTCACTGTCCTGAAATCTACCGACCGGAGTAGCAGCCTGGTCCAGATTTGAGCCGAGGCCAGCGAGCGTATCAGCGTTTCCGTGTATGCCCGAATGGCCGGGCAGCAACTGCATTTGGAGGGTTCGTAGTTGACAGTTCAGGATGGACTTTAAGGTGGTGATTCCTTTTGGAGACATCAACTTTGAACCACTATTATTCATTCATTATTTGGAGTTAAGAAGTCATCTTTATATCAAAATGTAGCTTCACATTTTCTCTTTTCAATGAGTACAATGAATCTAAGTTTGGCTTTCCAAAATGTTTTTCCTGTATTTTAGAAGAAGTATAATTTTTCAGATTTTTTGCAGGCTGAAGTAAATTTTTTCGCAGGACATCGGTTGGAGCATTCGATACCTCTATCAAATAGCTGGGGACCCTTTTTTAGTTATTGTGATATCGCTCTTCGTTATGGAGAAATAAACTAAAATGTCTGCGCAACCTGGATTTTGCCTGCTTTTCACTACTTTGGCAAGCCACTACTTCAGTTAGAAAGCAGCTATCGGGGCAACTAAAAAAGGGTCCCGGGGTATTTTTGTGTAGAACATATCTGCTAAGTGGCAACTCTCTAGCTTGCATACTAAATTCTGCACAATCGCTGGAAAAAATTTGGTCGTGTTTTTGCAAAAACTACATTTTTTGTGATAGCAGCCTAAGGGATAGCAATTGTGCGATGGTCATGCCTCCGATAATTGGCCTCTGTGAGACCTTTAAATCGACACCCTTAGTTAAATTTTACGGCTTTCGTAGCTCAAGAAGTAGTGGATTATTTGATTTCTGCTGAAAGGACAAGTTTTTGATGCCAAAATAAGAAAATTGGCTATATCTCACGATAGGGAAAAGCTAGAAAGTTGCTTCCAAAAGCAAAACTGTAGAGTTTAACGAGTTCTTTCGAATGGATATAGTCATAGCCATGCAGCTGCTGCCAAACTTTCAGAAATTGGCAAAAACCGCCCTGAACGCAAATGTTGAATTTTTGAAGCGCGATTGCGCAGAGGGTGTTAGAACGCTAAAACAACTTATTTTGGAAAGTTTCGTTGAATTTCATCCTGGTTTACGCCGTCAATCAACAATATGTGCCCAAAAGGAATCACCACGTTAAGCGGCGCCAGATGGTAAACTCCTTATAGGTAGTTTATTTGGCATGACTGGACCGGACTTCATTTGCGAAAATGGCAGCAAAAATTCCATTTTTTATGTTTTTTATTTTTATTAACCTTGCTATAGCGCAGATAACTAAACATACGTACGTACAAACTATACAAACTATAAAAGCAACTATATATATATATATATATATATATATATATATATATATATATATATATATATATATATATATATATATATATACTTATACTAGGGATCGACCGGAACTCCAAAAAACCGGAACCGGAACTGGCTTTTAAAAACCGGAACCGGAACCGGAACCAGCTCTTTGACACTACAAAAATCGAAAATTTTTTCTGACGTTTTGGACAATTTTTTCACGATTTTTCGCTTTTTTACAGCTACTACAACATTGTAATAGCTTTCTAAAATTGTATTTTGTATACAATATTTCAATGCACGAATACGAAACTTGCAATTTATTATGGGAATTTTGTCTTATTATAAACTTATTATAGTTAAACTTTATATAATTACTATGGATTTAAAACATTAATTATATATACACGGTATGAATAAATTATGAACATATTGTCTATATATGTTTATGATTATTCGAGCACATGCTTGACACAAAATGTTTTATGGCATTTCTCTTTTTTGGCTAGCTTCATCTGCACTGCATTTTCAAATTTATATAATGACATTTCGTCAAAATAATTAAAAACCCTTCTATTTGTTCCATCCATTATTTTTTTAATATTTTTGTTAAAAATTATTTGGTTAAATTTCGATTAAAAGTTTTCGGTCGGGATGGCCGAGTGGTCTAAGGCGCTGGTCAGAAGTTCCGATCTTGTGGTCGGTGGTTCGATCCCCGGAGGCCACAAAGCTTTCTCGACTCTAGCCAACCCAGCTATCCATCCTTAACTGTTCGGTGAATGGGCACCACTACGGTGGAAGGTAACAGGAGTGTGTGTAGAAGGGCCGGCCCCCCTTCCACGGATGCAGTCATCATTGGCACTCCTGGCTCTACGGCTGTGAATGTCATGTCCTGTGGCAGGACGGAGATATCTCCTGGGGTAAATCTTTACCTTTTTTTTGTTGCACTCTGCACTATATTTGTATACAAAACAAACAGCAAAAAGCTTATTATTGTCTTCTATTTAAACAATAGTTGAGCTAAAACTGACATCTAATTATGCAACAGTGCACTAATCTTTGAAATACATAGGTCTACGCCAAGGCTTCAATATATTCCAATTTAGCAAAATTAATAATTTTAAAGTATCTATCAAAAAGCTAATAGAAATCGAATCGGTGGGCTTGTGCTCTATTTAGAATTTCTAAATTATATATATATATATATATAAGTGCGTAATATGTTGATCATATACGTAATTAATATTCATAATAATAAATTAACGATAAGGTACTTGATAATTGTTAATATATCTAAACATTCTAAGTTAAGTATATATATAATGCAATAGCGCCGCAGGCGAAAATTTTTGAGAATATAATATTCTGCTTACAAGAGATTCGCAATTTTTTCAAAATGTTAAAAGAAATTTTACAAAATGTCTGAAAATTTGAATACAATTTCACTTTTGATAATACGCTAAAATGGTTCCGGTTCCGGTACGTTTTCAAAAACCGGAACCGGAACCGGAACCTGAACCAAAAAGTACCGGAACCGGAATTCCGGTCGATCCCTAATATATACATATATATATATATATATATATATATATTAGGGAGCGACCGGAACTCCAAAAAACCGGAACCGGAACCGGAACTGGCTTTAAAAAACCGGAACCGGAACCGGAACCAGCTCTTTAACACTACAAAAATCGAAAATTTTTTCTGACGTTTTGGATAATTTTTGCACAATTTTTTGTTTTTGTGTAGTTTGTACAATGTGTACTACAACATTGTAATAACGTTTGAATTATATTTTATATAGTTATTTCAATGCACGAACATGAAATTTGCAATATATTAAGAAATTTTTGTTTTATAGCATAGCTAAACTTTACTCTATAGCTTTAAAATTCAAATTTAAAATTTAAAATTAATTATTCACGGTATGAATATGCTATATTTATATTATTCGAGCACATTTTCGATGAATAAACGGCATCTATATTTTTTACATTATATATATACGAATTTCGATGAATAATTTGCAAGTTGCAAGAATGCAAGTTGACTTTTAAAGGAGATTTATATACTGGGAAATAAAATTTAATTTCTTAATTATATACGTATGCAGTTAAGCTGAATTTTCAATTAAGCTAAATAAGTAGATAGAAACTGATTCCATGAAATTTTTGCGAGCACCAGAAACTGCTCTTACAGCTTTCGGCAAAATAAGTCTGAAACATGTTTAGTTTTTATCTGGCTTGTCTGATAATTTCTAGTCATAATCAACAAGTTCATTTAACTTTACTAGAGCTCTAGGAAAAGCTGCAACATTTTCAAAACGCAAAATAAAAAAATGATGCCATTTACATTTTTAGAAAACAAAAGATATCTATTATATACCATATTAGTTTACTTTTATTCTCTCTGTATTTCAGACAAAATTAAAATTTTTCTGAAAATTACTGTTCTTGTACAAATTCCGTATTGTAAAATCTAATCTGGCTATGAACTTAGGTAACATCAGCTATATACAAAATTGGACTTGTTTGGAACATCGGTTTTTAATTCCTTAGCTTGTTATATCTCAGTAAAATTATATACTTTGTTACTGGAGTTTTCTGATTAAAATGCAAATGTTTTTGCATGGTTGAAATATATAAATTTTCATCCATTAAAAATATATATAAGCCAAAAGTATTTTTCACAAGTTTCAAAGAAAGTAGAAATGCACAATTTCTCCAACTTGAAATAAACGAAATTTCTATTTGGCTAGCTTCATCAGAATTTTTAAATTTTAAATGGCGTTTCTTCAAAATATTTTTAAAAAGCCTTGCTATTTGTTCCATCCATAATTTCTTAGTATATAATTCTGTTGATCTGCGCACTGGATTAATTACTAAAAAACAGCAATATACTTAGTCCAAAATGTCCAGTCTCGATTTAAACAATTAAAAAGATTAAATTTAAGCTAAAACTGACATTTGATTATACGACAGCGCACTCTATAATTTTGAAATAGCATAGGTCGACGCCACGGCTTCAATAATTTAATAATTTCAATTCAGCATTAGGTATCTTTACCACTACTTAAATTTAAAACTTTCGGCGGTCATGTGCTATCTAGTCTGAGTTATTAAGTATATATATATTATTTTTGTTTTATAATATATTAATATTAATATTCATAACAACGATACATTAGACATTATTATTACAAATTATAAACATTCTAAGTAATGCAATAGCACCGCAGGCGAAAATTTTTGAATAAATCATATTCTGGTTATAAGAGAATCGCAGTTTTTCAAAAAGTTTTAAAGAAGTTTGATAAGATTTTTGAAAATTTTAATAAAATTTTGCTTTTGATAATAGGCTAAAATTGGTTCCGGTTCCGGTACGTTTTCAAATACCGGAACCGGAACCGGAACCAAAAAGTACCGGAACCGGAACCGGAATTCCGGTCGATCCCTAATATATATATATATATATACAAACATTTAACAGGCGTGAAAAACCTTTTTTACTAATTCAATTCAAATAGACAAAATTTTTGAATGCTGTAGAAAATGCATTAATTTCTAGCTAATTTGAAGCACTGCTGTACTATTTATTCCTGATTCTAATAAATATTGGTGCCCTGCGCGCGCGCGTAAAATTTTTCTGTTGCCCCATTTCTCCATTGGGGCAAATTCATTTCGGGGAGATCGACCGCCCCCCTGCCGCCCCTTAGCCCCCCCCGTTTCTACGCTAGTGTATGTATATGTATAAATACGTATATAGATTTATTTATAGCGACTCAAAGAACATAAAAATAACGGCACTTGCGCTTAACAAGGACACTGTTTCTTGAAGAGTCCTGTTCTGGCTTTGGTCTAAATTTTTCTTGCCCTTGTACGTATACGTACGTGCTGTAAATGGGATTAATTAACCGAAAAGTCTTATATTTTCGCCGATTTTCACCAAAATCTAGGCATAAACTTACCGCTTAGGTAAGTACGGCATAAGAACGTGTTTGACGACGCTCGTAAGGACTGTGCCATCCCCCATCCCAGACCTGGACCTACCCCCCCCCCAGAATCCGCGGGTTTTTCAGTTTTTGGGCAAAAAACCATAGTTCAGGTTTTCGGGGGCCACCGGCTCACCCCTTCTCCAAAAGTTCGCCTCCAGCACATGTCTGGTAGGGCTTCTGGCCGACGGCCGGGTCATAGCAAACTCCTTCATGACTGAACTGCTATCCAAAAACCGCGCAGAGTAGAATAGTTTGGGCTTATTTGCTTAGTTTGTTCCGCCTATATAAACAGCCTACCCCCCCCCTCCTAAACACCCTCCCAGCTGTCTTCCTTCGCCCAGAAAGTTTGTCGTTCGGATGGACTTTTCAGTTCTTAACCTATATAACGATAGTACAACTTGTTAGCCTCTTACAGCATGTTAGCCTCTTACAGCATTTCTTTTGGTTTCAGCTAGAACAACAGCTTCTTTGCTGATCCATTTTAGCCATGCTGAATCTTAGGATCGTATGCTCACGCGAAATAAGAATTCACGTTACGTTTCTCTAACTCTCGCAGTATATACGTATATATTTCCTTGTTTAGGGCACAGGTGACGCGCGTCCGTCAAAAGGTGATAAGGTATTTGTACATTATGTGGGTACATTGGAATCTGATGGATCTAAGTTTGATTCCAGTCGAGATCGTGGCGAACAGTTTAGCTTTGATTTGGACAAAGGTTTGTATGGCTGTTTTTGCGAATTTTCATATTTACTTACGTTACGTTTGTGTATGTATAGCATATTATCTTACTAATACTGGTAGCATTATATTATATCATAGGGGTCGCGGCAGCGACCCCTATAATATGAGTCAAAACGCCCCAATGACAGCCTTCAGAGGCGCTGCGCAGAGGCTGCGCAGATTCCTGCGCAGATCCTGCGCAAATATTGTGCGCAAAAGAAAGTCCGTGTCGAGTTTAGTATAATTGGAAAA